>JAQPPZ010000406.1:0-109112 GCA_028583015.1 Wollemia nobilis | reverse complement strand
CTTGTTAGTAGCCCGATTTTAGTATTTCCAAATTGGGATAAGAAATTCCATGTCCATATTGATACTTCAAATTTTGCCATCGAATGTTCCTTGGCACAAGAAAGACAATTTAAGCTGGATTAGCCTATTTTCTTTGCTAGTCACCTATTGTCAAGGGTAGATAGAAATTATAGTACAAAAAAAAGAGAAGCTTTGGGAATGGTATATGTAGTCCAAAATTTTAGGCATTACCTACTGGTGAATCCCTTTACTTTTTACATAGATCAACAAGCCCTATTGTACTTGATAAATAAACTGGTGATACAAGGATGGGTCAGTAGGTGTCTCGTCATCCTACATGAGTTCATATTTTGATTAGTAGTAAGACCTGGTAAGAAGCACATAATTGTAGACCAGTTATCTTAGATACAATCAGGAGAACCTATAGGTACAGGGGTTTCAAATGAATTCCCTGATGCATAGTTTTTTACCATCAATGTTGTTCCATCATTATACAAGTTGGTTGGGTAGTATCTATTCATAGAAGAGTTGCCACAAGAAATAATGATAATCAAGAAAAAGAAAGTGATCATAAAATTAGTACCTTTCCACGTGATAGTAGGATTTCTATATAATATGGGAAGTGATGGTATCTCATGAAGATGTATGATGGAATAAGAAGTTAAACTAACATTGAAAGAAGCTCATGAAGGCTTAGCATGAGAGCACATGGGACCATATGCGATCACTAGGAAGATATTACTAGCATGATTATGGTGGCCCACACTGTGTAATGATGTAAAAGAGTATGTGAAAGCTTGTGATACTTTTCAAAGGGTAGGAAAGCTAGTAAAGAGGGACTTTATACCTTTGCATCCATCATAACCCCAAGAACTATTTGAAATATGGGGATTGGACTTCATTGGACCATTGAAGACATCTCGTAGAATGAAGTGTAGGTACATTGTAGTAGAAAAAAAATACTTGATAAAATGGGTCAAAGCAAGAGCATTACCTGATAACTCAGTCAAAATTACAACAAGATTTTTGTATGACTAGGTAATTACAATATTTGGTATTCTACTATAGATAACTAGTGATCAACGAGGGAAATTTGTAAATAATATTATCAAGATGCTGACAATGAAATTTAGAATTTTGCACACATTGTCTAGTTCGTACTATCCTAAAGCAAATGGGTAGGTGGAAGCAACAAAAAAAGTATTGGTATCTAATTTATATAAAATATGTGGAATAGAAGGAGAATATTGGGAGGAAATACTATCATCGATTGTGTGGTTATATAGAACAACTTTTAAACCAAAAATAGATCATACACCTTTCCAATTAATGTATAAATAGGAGGTAGTGGTTCCAGTTGAATTATTGATACCAAGTTTGAGAGTTGTGATTGTGCATCGCTTGGGTGATTAAGAAAGTTTGGAAGAATGACTGACAACACTGATCAAGTTAGATGAAAGAAAAGTCATGGCACAATGGGTGATTGAAGTAACTTAGAAAAGAAGGAATTTGTGGCATGAAAAACACTTGAGAAAGTTAGAACTTAGTCCAGGTGACTTGGTTCTAAAGTTTAATAGAAAGAGGGAAATAAAGCTCGATAAGTTGAAGTCACTATGGCCTGGTCTCTATAAACTGGTCGAAGTAATGAATAATAGAACAGTCAAGTTACAAAAATTGAATGGAATGGAGGTACCTGACATTGTAAATGGCTCAAAGTTGAATTCTTACAAGGTATAGTGCTTATTCATTTATTTGGAATAAATCAAACAAAGAAGACAATAAGAATCTCAATGGAGAGCTCAAGGTGTGCTAGGCCTATCACAAGAGGAGCTTGACACATGACTCACACACTTATTTGTAGAAGAAGAGGAGACAAGACCAACTATAGAACAACAAGAGTTGGTACCTCAACTCAAAGAAAGAAGAAGATTATGAGTACACATCAAATTTGCATATGGGACCAAACGAGTGATGGATGAAGATGAAGAATGAATTACTCTAAATAAAAGAGGAATTCAGAAGATAGTATTGTTACCTAGAAATATGAGAAGGTAGGAATATGTACCCCAAGTAAATAGGAACACAATGTATCCTCAAGTGGAGAGTAGAGAACTATCTCAACAATTTGAAGGATGAAGAAGGATACGGCTAACAGTACACTATGAGGATAGAGTGGACACCTTTGAAATATAAGTTTCAAAAGACAATAAAAATGAGACCATCAATGAGGAATTGGCTGGACTTACTCCATTATATTATATAGGGTTATTGCAATAGAGAATGCAACTTTAGACTCATCAACTATAGGAGGAATACCATATTTTGCATGGTCATAATGCAAGGTTGAGGGAAAAATCATCTAGGAATTGGATTGTATAATACGAACATTGGATGAATAAAGAACAACTAGGCTACAATAAATAGAAGGGGAAAGTAAGGATGATGAGGCAATAAACCCAAGGAGTGGTATAAGAAATAATGGTGCAAGAACAAGTTTACAAGTACCACCAAGTGCTCTGCCAATGATGAATGAAGATACAAAAATGCTTTGGCAAGACATTGAGGAAGAAACCACATCACCTAAATCATAAGGTAATGCACAACTAGATTTGAGTGACTCAAATGATGAAGGAATGCATTGGCTAGTAAGGGAACCTAGCACAAAAAGTAGTGATGATAACAATTTCCCAAAGAATCCCTAGAATCCTCAGGATGACCATGATCCCCTAGTAGTTACAACAACACATCAACAACTAGGAAGATCACAAGAGCATCAAACCAACATTGAATAGCAAGCATATCCAATAGCCTATCAATAGTTAAGAAGACAAAGGAGAGAAGTAAGGATATTTTGGAGACTAATGAATTTTCCAACAGATTGGTGGAATAGAGAGAAGATAATTGAAATAATTCAAGTTCTGAGATAGATTTTTTGACGCATACATAGAGGTCTTAGCAACTTCATCTCCATAAAGATACTTCGAGGAAATAATATGGATATATCACTTAGTGCATACAAATTAAAGAATTAGAACACTGCAATAGTTGTCACCAAACATAAGTACACTAGCCAACATTGAGTTGGTAGAGATAACTCCTGATAAACAAGCAATATGAGGACGAAATAGACAAGGACCCCTAAGGCTTCAGCAAGGAAGGGGAGGAGGTATTTGACCATGGAATGAACAAATTCAATGTGATGTTACAATTAGAGGAGGAATATGACGAGTAAGGTTTTGACCCCCTACTCCTATATGGCCAAGAAATGCACCTTTAGGATGTATGAATTGAACAAGGAATTTGCATGGTATACCAAGGATGAGAGAAAATCTTATGTAATCCCACAAGGTAATATCCATTGGGACAACCACCACTACTCCAACGAGGACCTCAAATAGTGGTAGGTGGTAGATGATTACTCCAAGAAAGGGAAGAATCACCACTGGTGCAGAGATGCTTGATGTCAAGAGGAATAGGATGGGGAAGACACTCGCACGCTAGAGGCCTTGCTGAAAGAGGAATAGTGCATTTTGTATATGAAAGAAACTAAGGACAGAAAAGGATCTAATCACCAAGTTTGGAACTAGAATTGATCCGAGGAGATCTATGGAGAATTCACTTGAATGATAGTAGAGTGGTAAGGACACTTCTACCAAGGTATCAATCACTTGCATGATAAGAGGAAGGAACACCAGGTGAAGATACTCCAGTTTGCAATTATACAATTCCAAATTGTACACATGATAGTAGAAGGACAAGGAATTCAGTAACATCACAAGTGGAGATGAATCACCCAAGAGAGTAAGTGGCACCAGGTGACACAACCATTTAGAATTTCACAGTTGACCCTCCAAGAGAAGAATCATATAGGACCGTACAAGTGAATCTCATTGTGCGATTCCCACGATGGTAAGTGTAAATAGTTAGAAAAATATATAAAAAAAATATTAATATAAAGAAAAGGAAAAGGAAAATAAAATAAAATAAAATGCCTTAGTTGTGAAAATCCCTCAAGTTGTAATTAAGAAGGAAGTGGTTTGAAAACCGAAAACGACAAACTCTTCAAAGAGAGAAAAATAGAAAAATTCTCTAAGTGATAGATCATACAAGTTAATTTTTAAGCTAAAAAGCATAAGTGGGAGATCATACAAAAAATTTTGGAAAAAGTACATGCAAAATTATACAAAAAGGCATGTTGTACGATTTAGATCGTACAATGTGCGGTTCTATGTGCAATTGTATAATTTTCAATCGTCGCATTTAATGTTCACCTGTGCAAAATGATGTGTTGTCAAAAAAGCACAAGAAAAAGTTAAAATCACATGGAAAAGTGATGATTTGTTTATAATCCGAAAAGGAAGATGAAAATACATGCAAAGTGGTGCAATTTCAAATTTGGAGCATTTAGGGTTTGAGACCAATTTAAATACAGGGCTATCCTTAGCAATTTTACAAACCATACAAGGAGGAATTCAAAATGTTTTTGAAGAGTGAAGGTGAAAAGTGTGCAATTGAATAAAATTGACTACATGGGCATTAAAATACATTAGTGAGTTGCAATTTTGCATGACCCATTTCTAAATTTGCACCAAGAAGACTTTTTACATTCAATAAAATCAAACCAGAGAAGAAAAGCAAAGGATTCAACTCCATTTAAAGAAAATTTTAAGTTTAGATGAATGAAATGCAAGGGTTTTATAGCAAAAGGCATCCATGCACGAACCAAATTGTGGAAAATGTACACCAAGATTTTAGGAAGTTGTAGATTGGATCCAGAGTAAAGAAATTGTAGTAGAAAGGCTATTACAAACCCTAATCTAATAAAAGTGGCCAAAAAAAAACTAAAGAAGATAGAGGGAAGGAAGAATAAGATCGTACAACCCTGTTAAATAGCTAAGAAATTTTTTTTTTGGGATAAATTATGCCAAGTGTGGAAAATTTGAAAAATTACTCTTGAAAGGCACTAAAAAGATAGATCGGGGTATTTCAAAGAACTAGGTTAGAGAGAAATCATGGAGGAGAGGTGAAAAAGTGATTTTCAAGTGAACAAGGGTTTCAAGAGACATGTTGTATAATTTAGAGGTAGATTGTATGATCTCAGGATAAAATTGTATATTTCAAGCAATTTTTGGGCTGTTTTGGGCTTTTTGAGCAGATCGTACGAAATAGTATGAAAGTGTTTAGATTTAGTTAAGGGCATCAGCTAGATAGTGATGGTGTATGGATTAGTATGAACCTATAAAGTTTTGTGTAGCAATTGTATGATTTGTAGAATATTGAAAAATTTGAAGCAATCACGAAGATTGTATGATCTAGAGGAGGGTTGTTGATTTGGAAACTGTACAAGAGAAAATAGAAGAACGTACTGTAAAATTTACAATAGGATGTATGATTTCTAGAACACTTCTAACTGCAGAATAGGTTATGTCCAAGTAGTAAGTTGATCGAATAAATGGTAGAAAAATGATTTTTTTCAAATATTTTGAATACTGATTAAGAAGAATTACAACCAATAGGGTGGAACAGTCACTAGGACCCCTACACGAGAGAGAGTCACATTCGTGGTAATACCAAGGGTGATAGTTTTAGTCTTGTGGTTGGTTTGCTACTTGTCCTTAGAGGAGAGGAGGATACAAGCTATGGAGAGGGTAGAGATATTGGAGGGATGATCGAAGAAGGAAACCACTAATATTTTGATAGGAGTAAATGGCATAAGAAATATTCCAAAGGAGGGAGTTGAGGAGTGAAGTCCATTACCTAGATCTAAATAACGATCTAAGTAGAAAACATAAGCAAAGCCAAGTTGAGATAAATAGTATATCCTTTGTACAACATGAAGGAGAAGCATACAAGAAGTGGTGGAGTAATGAAGAGAACAAAAACCACCCATGGAGGAAACAGTTTGAGGAGGTTGGTGTAACTTTAATAGCACAAGTGCCATCATACCAAAAGACCTTCTACAACTACCTATTGTAGATGGTTCTAGTGTATAATCCTGTAACTAGAATTACCTGTGTCAATATGGGCAAGCGATCAATGAAAGTAGAAGTTACAACAGAGGCATTCAGGAAGACATTTGGATTACTAGCATATGAAATGGAGGTAGTTAAGAAGTTGGTTGATATATTTGAAATACATCACGTCATCATTTTAATTACCAATGTGAAATCACTAATTGATGCAAAGAACTCGGGTGTAGGGACTCAAGGAATCAAATAGAGCTAGTTGAAAGGAAAATATTGACCATGTGCTATGAATACTATGATGGCTTGACTGTCAGGTGATACATGAGCCATGGAGATGCCAATCTAGATGGTTTAATATGTGGAGGATATCACCAAAGAAATCAAGTATTATTGGGGTACCTATCTAGAGAAAAAAGATGTATGAAGTACTAACAAAAAGGTTAAAGAATTTTACGATGACTTTCCATGCCATTGGACTATTATTAAATGTTGTTATAGATATGGGAATGCACTTTCCAGGTTTGATAGAAGCTAGGAATGTTAATATAGGACACCCAACCATTTTAATATGGAAAAATTAAATATCAATTCAAAACGAGACTTTAGAAAGTCTCAAACAAAGAAAGAGCAACAAGTCATTTTAGGAAAAGATTACAATGGAGAAAATAGTTAAGAAATGAACAATGAGGAGTTTGAACCGATTTTAGAATTTCAAAAAGAAGAAGAGGACAAAGTAGAAAATCAAGAAGAATAAGGAACAAAAGGTGAAATAGTGGAAGATGAGGTAACAATGTAGGGTGGTATACTATCCTTAAGTCAAATAGAATCATAAGTAGATTGTGAGACAAGTACCGAGAAGAAGGTAGGAAGACCCACAAGGTTGGAGGTGTTGTAAACATATTACAAAAGGCCATTAAATAAGGATCTCAAAAGCAAATTAATATATAGGATAAAATATCAAAATTAAATCCCTTGAGTGGATAGGGAGGAAAAAGTAAAAAACCTTTACTACATAGCCTAAAAAATGATTCTAAACTCTTGGAATATGAGAGGTATGAGTCCTTCCTCAACTAAATGAACCTTAAAGGGAAATATTGGTCCTGATATAATTTTTCTTTAGGAAACTAAGATAACAAAAAATGAATGCATATTTATGGAAGGAATATAGAATACTAATATACACTAGAGTAAATGTATTGGCTCAAGAGGTCAGGTAGGAGACATTGCTACAAAATGAAACCAAATAAAATGGAAGTTCACAGAAGTAGTTAAAGATGCACATTGGATACTAATATCACTGGAATGCCAAAGATATAGAAAAATACTTCATTTGACAAATGTTTATGGACCCACTCATCAATCCTTGGCAAACAAATATTGGTAAAGAATATGGAAAAATGGATCATCAAATGGCCTTGAAAATTGGATAATAGGAGACTTCCAATTAATTCTCAAATTAGAGGAGAAGAAAGAAGGAATTATGAATCTAAACCAAAATTCAATAATGGTATCAGATATGATGGAATAGAGTAACCTGGTAGATATCATTCCAAAAGATAATATTTTTACATGGTCAAATAGAAGAGGAGTAGCCTCAATTCAAGAAAAATTAGATAGGATTTTAGTAGAGGAGTCCATCCTTGAAATAAATGTATTAGTGGATTCTTTTATATTGTCTAAAGTAATATCAAACTATGCACCGATATTGTTGAAGATACAAGAATTTGAACCTCCAAAAAATATGTTATTCAAATTTGATCGTCAACTAATAGAATGTGAGGAGTTTTAGAAAAATACCCAAAAATGGTGGAATGAGATTAGAGTTGAAAGAACAACAATGTTCAAATTTTATAGTAAAATTAAATATATCAAAAATAAAATTAAAGGATGGCAGAGAAACATCATCAAAGATAAAGTTGAAAAGAAGAAAGAAATATGTGATAGATTGAAAGAATTAAACAAACTAGCACAAAATGTAATAAAAATAGATTTGAGTAGAGATGAGAGAGCTAAGTTGATTGCACAAATGGAAGGATTGAGGAGGAGAGTGATATATTAAGGTTAAGAGCAAGAGTTCTCTAGACACAAAAGGGGAATGTAAATTTTGAGTTTTTCTATAAAGCCTTGATTGCTTATAGAATGAATAACCACATATCATGTATCAAGCAAGACAAGGGGAGTAAATGGTAGAGGATAATGAAATACAAAATTTTGCAAGAAATTATTTTCAAACCACATTATCGAATGATAACATTAATAGAGAAGAAATCGAGAGAGAAGTGGTTGAATTAATACCAGAAGTAGTCATACAAGAAATGAATAATCATCTAATGAAAGAATTCAACATGGAAGAATTAAGAGAGATTGTGTATTCATTTAATATAGACAAAGATCCAAGTCCAAATGGATTTCATGCAATTTTTTTAAGGATCATAGGAAATTATAGTTGAGGATATACTAACAATGATGGAAGAAGCAAGAACAATAGAAAAAAATTTAAATTCAATAAATTCGGCATTCTTGGCATTTATCCCAAAAGAGGAGAAGGCAAGTAAGTTTGATAGATTTAGACTCATTTCTCTATGTAAATTTTCCTATAAAGTAATTTTAAAAATAATGGCTAGTAGATTGTAAAAATGGTTGCCTATGATCATGTAATAAGAGGAAGGGGGGTAGTTAAAGGAAGACCAATTTTAGATGAAATCATAATTACGTAAAAAGCAATTCACTCTATAGTTAAATGGAGGAGAAGGACAATGATAATCAAACTTGAATTTGCTATAGCCTATGATAGACTCAATAGGAGATTTTGCTTCTTGGTCCTCCACAAAATGGGGTTTCGTGAGTAGTGGGTAAAATGGGTGAAAGGCTACATCAAATCTAGCATATTTTTAGTTTTAATCAATAGAGTACCATCTAATTTTTTCAACTATTCTAGAGGCATAAGATAATGCTGCCCATTATCACCAAATTTATAGGTCATCATGGTTGAGGTATTGAGCTATCTTATCAAGCAAACAAGAATACAAGGATAAATTGAAGGAGCATAAATTACTTCAAATGTAGTAAACACCACCCACTTGCAATTTATAGATGACTCTATGTTAATAAGACAAACATCTATCAAGGAAGTCAAGAGCATGAAAAATATATTAGATAAATTTTGTATAGCAACCAGATCTGCTACTAATTATGGTAAGTTTATCCTTTATGCATATAATTGCTTATTAGATTTTGAGAGGAAAATTGCCAAATTTTTTAGCTTATACTAGGCGAATCCAAAGATTTTTTTATGTATCTAGGGATGTCAATTGGCCCACATAAGCATACCAAAAAGCAATGGGAGAATGTCCTCAACAAAGTATTACAAAGATTGAATATATGATCCCATAGATGGATGTGTCTAGCTAGGAGAGTGATTTTGATCAAATTAGTTTTATCTTCCATATTGATATATTTAATATCATCAATTAATAGGGTAATTAAGAACTTTGAGAAGATAGCAAGTACATTTCTATGGAAAGGTTCCAAAGAACAAGAAAGAAAGAAATTCCATTTGGTTAAGTGGGATATTGTATGTTTATCCAGAAAATGGGATGGATTAGGAATAAAGGATTTGTCCTTATTTCCAGAGATGTCTAATATGGATATTAATCAAGGAAAACAACTCACTATGGAGTAAAATTATGGTGAACAAGTATCTTGGGGGTAACCCACTAGAACATATACTAACAATGAATTTCCACAACAAAGTAATATAGATATTTGAATATGTGGTCCTATAGATGGATGAATCTAGCTGGGATAATGATTCTAATCAAATTAGTTTTATCTACCATCTTGCTATATTTAATGTCATCTATTCATAAGGTAGTTAAGAACTTTGAGAAGATAAGAAGGATATTTCTATGGAAAGGTGCTAGAGAACAATAAAGAAAGAAGTTCCATTTGGTTAAGTGGGATATTGTATGCTTACCCAAAAAATAGGGCGGATAAGGAATAAAGCATTTGTCCTTATTGTAAGAGATGTATGGAGCTAAACTAATATGAATATTAATCAAGAAAAGAAATTCACTATGGAGCAAGATCATGGTGAACAAGTATCTTGGAGGTAACCCACTAGAACATATACTAACAATGAATGTAACTTTAGATCAAGAATCTACTACATGGTTAAATTTGTGTGCAACATTATCCTTTGTTAGAAAAGGTTGTTCGTGACTCATTGGTGATAACAAACAAGTAGACATATGAAAAGATGCAATCAATGACATGCCACCAATAGGAGGATATCTAGAAATACTTTAGCTAAGAGATTGTTTCAAAAGCAAAGGTATGGAAAAAAATTTAAATTTTCTTTTAGAACTAACAATTCTCAAAGTGAATGGCAAGAATCTAGAATCAAAGATTGGGGGGAATGGGAGATTGAACTAGCAGATTTGAAGAATTAATATTAAAAACTTGCTAAGTTGCATCGGGTAAACTTTTTAACATAGTCGACGACGTTGGCATGACACGCCCTCCGGTTCTACAAGGCCTAAGGGATTAAAACCATGGTGTCTACTCTCCTAAAGGAGCATTTTGACCAACGGGCTAGGCCCTAAGGCCTATTTTGATTTTCTTATTAGAATGTATAATGAAATGAAATGATTTTTATTGCGTCCATGAGACCAAAACAATCTATAGGATCAAGAGCTTTAATACAAAATGAGGTGTGGTATACAACCCTACTCCTTTTTGGATTCAAACCTTAAACCTCATATTCAAAGTTCTAAAATTAACGTCTAATAAAAAAATTGTCTGACAAAGTCAATAACTCAACAACCTCTTATCATCTTTTGGAATGTGTTTCTTATGTTGATTTTAATGAAAAGTTTCCTTGTTTTTTCTATTATCAATTCTTCAAAATGTTCCATTAACAAGTTTACTTTTAGAGTGTCTTTATATGTAATCCTAATGTCCTTGTAAGCTTCAAATTCCATGACAAACTTTAAACGAGACAAGATTTATGTTAACTTTAAAAATAAATTATCAACAACTATTTACATTATAAAGGATTTATAATTAATCATAGATTAGTACAACATAGGGACATGCCATCATAATATAATCATAAATCATGGCTTTAGCAAACAAAACAATGTATAAAAGATATTAATTTCTTTAAATTTATAATATGCAATCATATAAAATAAAAAATGAGTAATTTTTTTGTATAATTATATTAATTGGAGGTAAGCCTTGTTGGGGTAAAGGTAGTAGTCTAATTTGACTCCACACTCCTTTGAGTGCGTGCTAGCCTGACAACAAGGTACCAACCCCAAGCCATCAATGGTCTCCCTTATATCGGTTCATTAACAATGAGGTGGGGTAGGAGTTATAGTGGCAGCTTAAGGATTTGACCCCAAGACTAATAGTAGAAAATGATGGGTAGTTACTGATTCCTCTATGTAAACTATGTATATATTTGTTTAAGTAATAGTTGTTTACTACGTTTTAAGCCTACAAAGAATTAAAAATCTAAAATTTATGATAACATATTTTTTTTTTTGGTTGAATTAAGTTATATCCGCAACATGCATGTGAGGGGAAGAGTTTTGAACATGGGACCTCTCTTCTTGAGAGTTTTACACAACCCACTTCCTCTCCAACTCCTCCACATGAGCGGATCTATGAACATCTTTTTATTATCATTAAAAAAATCTTATTATTTTTTGTTCAACAAGCTATAATTTTTTAGAACCCTAAAGTAGGTGGAAGTACATGGAAAACATAGTGGAGTGGAGACCACATAGGAATGAATGAAACCTAGACCAATACAGAGAAACATTTTATTATGAAATGCAAGACATGTAGTGATATTCAAGTTAGATATGTTGATACTTTAGTAGTGGAATTTTTGTAAAATGTTATTTGGCTGTAGAAATCTAAGAGTGTTCCCTTGGTTGGCTTTAGCTCTAATGGCTTGGTTGCTTTGGTTGGATGGTGCTTGGATGGCTCTATTGCTAGGGTTATCTACCAGTAGTGGGTCGTGGCTGGTTTGTACTGGTTTCTTCTAGGTTTGGTAATTTTTTGTTGTATCTGGTTATTCCGGGGAGATAGGGCCAAATACTGACCCGAACCAGTTGGGGTGAAAGTGGGTTGTTATACTGCGATGGTTTTCAGATTTTGACCTCATTCTCCCCTCAAATAAGGGCATCCCTAGAGAAGTTTTTAGTGAATTTTCCTTCTCCATTAGAAGTAACATGTATATCCCTGCTTTGATTTTAGCCTAAGTTTTTAATATTAATTCTTCAAATCTGCTAGTTCAATATCCCATTCCCCCCAATCTTTGATTCTAGATTCTTGCCATTCACTTTGAGAATTGTTAGTTCTAAAAGAAAATTTAAAAATTTTTCCATACCTTTGCTTTTGAAACAATCTCTTAGCTAAAGTATTTCTAGATATCCTCCTATTGGTGGCATGCCATTGATTGCATCTTTTCATATGTCTACTTGTTTATTATCACCAATGAGTCATGAACAACCTTTTCTAACAAAGGATAATGTTGCACACAAATTTAACCATGTAGTAGATTCCTGATCTAAAGTTACATTCATTGTTAGTATATGTTCTGGTGGGTTACCTTCAGATTTGAAGAATGAATATATAAAACTTGCCAAGTTGTTAAGAGAAATAAATCTTAGACTCAAAGATGAACCAAACCATATAATATGAGGACCAATAAATAAAATAAGAAAATATCATGTCAAACAAGGATACAATTGGCTAGCAAGAGTCATTTGTGATAATGGAATTAAAACAAAGGATCTACTTCAATCTAGGGTAAAATAAAAATATCCAGAAATTCAATTTATCAAAATTAATTTTGATGATGCCTCTAAAGGAAATCTAGAAAAATTTGGTGCACGTGGTGTTTTTAAAAATAATGAAGGAAAAATTCTCCTCACTCATAATCATATGGAACTTTAACTAACAACTATACAGAGGCCATGTAACTTCTTATAGGGATTAAAATTATTATAGAAAAAGGATGGATATATATTTCAATTAAGGGGGATTCACAAATTATCATCAATGCTATCAATAAAAATGGATGTGAGGATTGGATAAAAAATAATATTATTGCTGATGTTCAATACCAATTATTGGAGGTAATATCTTAGAAATGTGAACATATTTATAGAGAATAAAATCAGGGAGTTGATAATTTATCCAATCATGGTGTTGATCTTCATCTTGGTGAAATTCAAAATTTTGAAGGCAATTGGCCAAGTGAAATTTTATCTCTTAATAAAAATGATGCCAAGGATTTGATTGTGAAAATATAGGACTTCAAGGAAGTTGAAGAAAATATTTACTAGAAAAATAAATGAAAATTTTTGTGATAAAAGGCATGTTGGATATGATTTGATTGACCTAAAAATAAATGTAATATTTTAGTATTTTTATGGGAGTGACCCCCAATAGAAGCTACATTAAACTTACTAAAAAATGATACAATTGGATATTGGTTGATAAATATGGTCACTTAATTCTAAACAAGTGTTGGACAAAATTATGGAGTGTAAGATCCATTGCAAAAATTAATTATTTTATGTGGACCTTAACTCACAAAGTGGTTCTTACTACTAAAAATATAAGGGGTATACATGGGTCATTAGTATGTATGTTATGTAAGAAGTAGAAATAAAATATAGAACACTTGTTCATTCAATGTGAAGTCTCAAACCAAGTTTGGAACTTCATGTGAAAAATATTGGGCTTTAAAATTGACATCCATCCAAAATTAAGGAGTAAGAAACTTTTAATCAAATGGGATACTAATTATCCTTTTTGCAAAGATGGAAAATCATTAATAATGTTAATTTGGAAAGAAATACCATTAATTGTATTGTGATAGATATGGAAAGCTCAAAATATCATAATCTCTTGAGATACAAAGATGCAACCTTTTGGGGAATATTCATGTAGCATAGCAATCCTCAAACTCTTAATTAAATTCAACAAAAGTAATATTGAGATCGAAGGCTCACTAGTGGAAGCTAAAAAAACAAATCAGCTTCTAGAAATACCATTTGTAACCAAGTAGGTAAGTAAGAAAGTTGAGACCCAAAGATTTAGTATTGAAGCATACCATTTGTTTTTTTATTGTGCATTAAAAGATAATCTAAGAGCAACAAGAGTGGGAGGGGTTATAATGAATAACTTAGAGACAATATTGGTAGAATACATTGAAGGATTAAAAGTGAATTCAAACAATTTTATAAAGCTTTGGACTTTGAATAGAGGATTGAAATCGATAGGCGTAAAGCATGGTTAGAACTGATAGTACATGGAGATTCAAAATTGGTTAGTGAAGCAATGAGAAAAAGGTTGAAATATCAAATCTAATGCTAGTTGTAATTCTAGAGGAGAATCAATAAATATGCAACCATTTCAAATCCATAAGTTTTGTACATGTGAGAAGAAACTTTAACAAAAATGAGGTATTTTGAAATTGATGAAAAAGGAGTTATTGGTGAAGGAGTAGGAGTAGCGTGATTCACTTGAGCTACAAAATAGTACAAGAGTGATGGGGAGAATTCAATAGATGTCGGTGCTACATATTTTGGTGCTACATATGATTGGAGATATTTTTCTTGTGCTATATTCGAATGGGGCTACATGTTATTGGTGCTACACATCATTGGTACTACACATCAGGGGTGTTACACATCACTGGTGTCATAGTTTTTGATATAATTACTATTATGTGTGGATCAAAATATTTGGTTTTTTTAGTAGTAATGGATATTATATATGTTACTTCTTTCACAAGGTATAGTATAGTCCAGATCAAGAGAAGGCTTGGCTTATATAAATAGTGGTTAGATTATATATTTTGATTTGACCCATGGATATTGGCTAAGAATTTTGTATCATAAGCTTATCTTTTCATATAAAGAATTTTAAAAAAGAAAAAAAAAAAGTGAAACCTTTTCCCTAAAATCAACAAACCAAAACTAAAGAAGGCTAAAAAATATTTATCAAGATGTATCAGTGTTAATTAAGTAAATGATTTGTTAATGCTTTATAATACACATAATCTAGATATACCTATCTCTCATTGCTTGTAAATTCATAAGAGGCTATTTGCGGTCTACTTGATATTGTTTAAATAGAGTTATGGTAAACTTGATGTTGTTTAGACAACCAATACTAAAGAAAGAGAACATTTATCGAGATGTATAAATGTTAATTAAGTAAATAATTCTTTGATACTTTAAAATATACATAAACTAGAGATACCTATCTATTATTGCTTGTAAATTCATAAGAGGCTATTTGTGGTCTACTTGATATTGTTTAGATAAGAGTTATGGTTAACTTGATTTTGTTTAGATAGAGATAAAAGAGTAAGATGATATATTGAGATGAAAGTCATACAATGATGTGCAAAACCTAAGAATTAAAAAGAGAAGATAATTTCGTTTTATTATACTTAAGAATAGATGAGACATTAAAAAATATTATTAAACATATTTTTGTATGTTAATGTACATATATTTGGGCATGTTTTAGAACTCTTGGAAGCAATGGTGGGTAGTTTTTGATATTTCACCATCAAATTGATCCAAAACTTAGAATTTTGAGTTAAGGAAGATCAAGAAAGAGTGTAATTAAAAAATAACATAGTATAAGAAATTAGAATAAGAATATAAGTAAAATAACATAATGATTTTATTGCTAAAAAATAGAGAACAATGCAAGCAATCTTTGAGAAGAGATGTGAGGTTATAACATTGTATCCATTACTCATACTTTTTATAGTCAAGGGTGCATTTATCTTTATACAATATTTGGTAGGTTAGAAATCCACCACATTGAATATGAAAGGCCACTCGTATGAAAATGTGGTGGTTCACCTTCCATGAGTTACAAAGTGCATATTAAATAAAAATTACATATGTATTACTTGTTCTTTTGTATTTGTCTTCTATCGATGTGATAACATGGCTAGAGATGCATTTTGGTTGTAAATATCTAAAAATAGAAAATTATTATTTTTAGTAAATATTTTATTAAATGGTATTAGCTCAATTGGTTAATTTCCTTGAATTTAAAGGAGGAGATCTAGGTTCAAATCTTACCAATAATATATGCATAATAGCCATATTGTTGTAATACCACTATATGGTCATGATGTAATATAGGTGGGGCCCATTTCAATCCCATATAACCAATTAAAAAATATTTTATTTTACATCTTTTAGGGCCTCTAGAGCATTTTTCCATGTAGTTGCTAGCAATCCTGTCTATGACATGTTTGTCTATTGAAAATTGTCGTTCTCCCTTTAAGCTTTGTAATGTATTATGAATAGATCAAAACAAAGTACCAAACATAAAGTTAGGTCCTTGACAATCTGGTTAGTATAAAAACAATATTTTTAGGTATAAATCAATGCCCCAACAAGGTCATATGCCTTAATAATTTGTCCCCTTGAAAAAACAATGATTCCTATTACATCAAGTTTTGACATAAAGTGTATACAATATTTCTTTATCTAATTTTTTATGAGCCATTTCCCTTGGTGGCCAAGTTGTCTTGCTTTGACCACTCTATACATCTCAATGGATTGCCTTATGGTAGTCTTAGTGTTGAAATATTTATAAAATAAACTTATTAGGCCAAGACCAGTAGTGATGAAATGTTCATGGATACTCTTGATGTAGCCTATGGGCAAGTGCTATGTAAGCCTTCAGGAATTCTATATGTAATCCTATAAACATATTTCTATGTAAGACTATGGAAATTCTTCTATGTAAGCCTATGAGCATTTTATATGTAAGTTTATATGTATATTTCTATGTAGACCTATGAGCATATTTTTGTAAGCCTACATGTAGTTTTGATGTATTCACCACTAGTGATATTGGTTAAACTGCGTCTATGGTTAATCTTGATGAAAGGGTTTAATATATTTATAATATTGTAATTTAACCTTTAATTGAGGTCAGGTTGACTTTAGGTTAGCATTTAAATAAGGATTTGGTATCACTATAAATTCCCTTTAATGACTAATCCATTATTTCAGTTTGTGATATGTGAGAATGTGGGGGTGCCTATACACACCCACCCTATTCCTTCTATCTATTCATATCATTTATCTCTCTCTCTTTTCATATATATGCTCTTCTATTTCGCTCTTCTTTATTTTTTGTATATGATTATGGTGAATGTATGTTTCAAAGTTTTTTTTGAAAAGTATTGTGAATTCCAACATCGTATTAGAGCCATGAAGCAACTTTGCTCAATCGTACAAAAATATTGTAAAGGACATGCCATAGAATATATCAAGGATTTGTCAATTTTTTTGGATTCATTGCAATATTTCATGGATCACATTCAACATATTTCAATATTTTGTCATTTGATGTCTCCTTTTTACTTCCAAATAATTTACTATTTCCCTCCAAAATTTGAAATTTTGAATTTGTAAAACATAAGTATTCCATGAAATATTTTATTTTTGTAATGGAAGAGCACAATGAGGCAATTTATTATTGGCAACAAATTCATGAGAAAATTTTTTTTAATAATATTTAAGATATTTTAAAATTTGTATTTGCGATAAATGATGCATTGGTTAGGTGCCTTTGTAATAGGCTTTTGGTTATGGAATAGAGTCATGATAGTTTGAATATTTTTATTTTTTATGCAAGCATAAATCAATTGTTTTTTTATCACAAACGTTCAACTTGCTCTCAGTTGGTGACATAAGGAACTCTAATTAGTGTAAGCGCATCGGGCATAGAAGGATTTTGATTCAAATTGTTCTATTGCCAATTTTTCCACTATCATGGCATGGATCCAAATAGTTCCTTCTATGATAAGATTCAAGTTCTCTTGATAGTATAACATTTTGCATTGTTGTTTAGTGGCAGAGGTTTTAGGACTGAATCTCAACATGATCACCTTTTCTTTTTTAAAATTTTCATCCTTGGATATTGCCATATTAAAGTAGAAGTAAACCATTCTTTATGTCTATTGTGATAGTGTAGTGGTATTGGATGTTTGTAACTTGTGGGATATCTTGTGTTTGATTCCTACCAAAGGCAATTTTTGCTTGATGGTGTTGTCTAATTGCTTCTTTATTTTATTGCACTAGATATTCTTAGGGCATTGCCCTTCTTTTGAAGCATGCATGCACTAATAATACAACAATTAGGGCCTCATATCATAAGTTGGAGGTGTCAAATTTAATTCTAAGTGATGTTTCCTAAACAACATAGCTCAAACCTTGAGCATATCTATAATTTTTTTATAAAAATAGATTTCATCAAATCATTCACAACTAGTTATCAGATTCCTATTTGTCGATCCATCAACTTAGAGTGATGATTTTAGTAGCAGAGGTGGCACTTTAGGCAGTGACAAGTGGTTGCCTTTACTTGATTCATGTTTTTTCACAAGGTCTAAATATGTTTTTAATTCTTTACTATTAATACCCATACTTTTGGAGTCCATAATTTAGACTCTTTTTAGATTGAATATTTTTTGAGCTCTATAGATTGGTGACATCGATTTAATGACCTATTACTATTTAGTGGGACTTTTGTGTAAAATAGACCCAATTTGCATTCTCCTCTTTAAATCTAGTGTGATATTAACTCCAATAGTCCCATTAGCATGAGATTTGATAAACTTACTCATATCCAACATATGTAAGGTTGCATTGGTAAATTTACTCATATCCAACATATATCCAAAATTGGTTGGTGATTACTTCTCCTACTTATGTCATTTATAGTATTTTTATACTAATCACGCGTCACAAGACCCAACATCATCCCTTGCTACCTCAACTAGTGTAAGTATTTTAAAATCCTTCTTCAACAAGAATATCACAGGTTCAAAGCTCATTTTCTCTCATTTATTTTACAATAACACTCAAGGTTGGATCCCTTCAAGGACCACCAAACATCTAACTCCAAATGATATCAATGGTGTAGTGGTTGGTTAGTTTTACCGTATTTAATATATTAAGATTTTAGTTCCTATAATTATTTTTCTTTTCTCTCATAGTGGGTGTTCACAATTCAACAACCCATTGGCATGGTGGATAATGGTAATATTTTGTGTTACAAGAGACGTATGTTTGCCAAAGGTAAGGTACACCATGTTCCTATAGGCCCTCTTTTGTCCATTGGGGTTGATTATTCAAAGGATTTTTTATTGCTTTATGATTTAGCTACTTTATCTTGATATTCAAGAATATATTATGGTCATCATATTGAGTGTTGAAAATCTTTCCACAAGAAGAACAACATATTGATCCAAGAGGTGGAATCACAACTTTATATTCATGGAGAGGTTGATCTAGTTCATATACCTTTGGTAATAGAAGATAGTAGGATCCATAGGCCCATTTGAGCATTCATTATGGGGAGGAGACATGCCATCTCTAATGCCTTCTCTCCTTGTCCCTTAGTTTAGATTGTAGGGGTGTTAAAACATGTGTAATTTGACTTAATTAGGGAAATTTAACAATGATGAAGTACCTATGGGTGTGTAGCCTCCAAGAAAGTGCTATATAAGCCTTTGGGAATTCTCTATATAAGCCCATGAGCATCCTATATGTAAGCCTATGTGCATATTTCTATGTAAGCCTACAAATATTCTTCTATGTAAGCTTATGGGTATATTTATTTAGGCCTATAGGCAATTTTAATATATTCACCCTTAGTGATATTGGTTAAAAAATCTCTATGGTTAACCTTGATTAAATGGTTTAATACATATATTATATTGTAATTTAACATTCAAATCAAATTAGGTTGACATAAGGTTGGCATTTAACTTACAAATTGATATCATGATATATACCCTCTAATAACTAATCCATTGTATACTTAATGTGAGATCATAAGGTTACCTATACACACCTACCCCTTATACCTTCTATCTATTCATGTTATTTATCTCTCTCTCTTTATCTATATGCTATTCTATTTCAGTATTATTTATTTTTCTGCATATGATTGTGGTGAATGTATATTTTATAATATTTTTGGAAATCATTATGAATTCCAACACTTAGTTATTGTATCAAAAAATTATCATCCTTTACTAATGCTAAACTGTCTAGATCGAGTTCTTCAATATTCAACTATTCTATTAATATAAAATTGCCTAGTAGAGGTGGATGATAAGGCCTAAGAAGTTCAACATTGAAGATTTGATGCAAACCAAGATAAGATGGAATATTCAATTCAAAAATATTCTCTTCCATATTCTTGGTGATTGTGTATGGCCCTAGCAAAGAGATCTAATCTTGTTATGGGGTCTTACAAGTCTCTCTTTCTAAATTGGTATGGGATCTAATGTTAGTTATGTCATTGTTTATATTTTTTATTGATCTTCTCTAAGAGGTCATGTGCTTGTTGGTAGATATATTGAATTTGATCCATGAATCATGTTGTCTTTTCTACTTCCTTTTATCCATGAGGTGAGTACTCCATAGGTTGCATAAGAAGAGTTATGGTCTTAAATTACTTCATTGGTTTTTGAGTAGTTCTTGAAAGTTAAAACTAAAGGAATTAGTCAACTATGGGTTATATTGATAATTAATAAGGAAACTCTTTTACATAGTGGTAAAAATAATTTAATGAAACATTAGCAATGTTTGTAGCTATTATAAAATGCTTTGTAAGTAGATTATTTATTTTTAAAATAAAAAAATATGTAAAATAGAAGAGTACTATATTAATTAAGATAGATTAAGGAAGGTACCCTTTTATTTGAAGATGGTTGTTCTTAATAGAGGTTCTAGACCGCGGTGAGCTTAACTTTAGGGTTGGTTAACCCATTTGTTCTCTCTACTTGGGTATGGTATAATTATATAATTAAATCCATGTTAGACTTAAACCTTTTATTTTATGAAGTTATTGAAAAATGCATGTCCGATTATGAAGTCATAGAACATCAAATGTTTAACTAAGGGGGTAAACTTAGTAAACCTTAATTGGATAAACAATTAGAAAGAACATCATCATCAAGAAAGGATGAGTAATTAAAATACCCAATGCTATTGAGGTGGGTATGCACACAACAAGTCTTGATAGCAACCGTAGTTTGATAGAATTGGTCAAAACCAGTGATTAGATCATAAATTGTAACAAGAGGTAGTATGGGATACCATATTTAGGTTGCTACCCAGGTAGTATTGTGATAAGTCCCATGTTCATCTAACTTAGCTAGTTCAACCATGATGTTTGGTATGGAATAAACAATTGTGAGTCATGATGGGCATGTCTGATCAAGTCCAAGGTTAGGGTATTGACATGAATCTAGTTGACTCTGCATAGTGGACAATCACCTAGACACTGGGTATATGTACGCTAACCCCCTTACATACACATATTAGAACAATTCAACCAATCATTTGAAGGTTCAATATGATAAGGGATGATAAAATATGCATCCACCCTCTAGGTGTTATGGGCCCTAGAGGATAACCTAGTCATGGTTTGATCCTCATACCGAAATAATAGGATGTTAAATGAGACAAGTAAAATCCACATAATGGTACCCTTTATTGGATTTGGCCAATCTTGTCCACTTGGGTGGCTGTATGCAGCAGTCATGATCCCAAAAGTGGTTTGATATGCTTGTACTAATTAAAATTATATGTTAAAGATTCATTGGGTGAAACAAATTGCTATGAACCTAAAAGCATAGGCTATGAACATGAAAGCATTTTCAGAGCATGAAACATTAAACTTAAAAAAAAAACCCTAAGAAATTATTTGTCTTGATTTTTTGGTGCAACCAAGTGAGCAGACTTGGGTTGTTATAGTAATTAACATATTATATACAAATATTTTAATAAAATCACAATGTAAGTATGTAGCTCTTAAACAATTTACATTTAAAACTCTAAGCACTTTAGCATTTACACACTTTATTAGTATAAAATTATTAAAAAAAAAAAAAGATTGTATGTTAGATGAGTGAGGATGGTTGGCCTTGATAGTAGAGAATAAGATATTATTGAAGCAAAGAGAAGCTAAAATTTGCATTTAAAAGTGAAATATTTACTTTGAAAATTAATAATATTTTATTTATGGTGGGAAATATTTTAATGTTATCAATTAAATTATTTCATGGAATTTAATCAATATTTTATAGGCTTTATTCATGTCAGACTGGTGCAAATCTACCCTCCCAAGCCAAATCTAAGGTATATTTGCTCTCTAGTGTTATATTTGAGGCTATATTTTCTCTCGTTGTTGGGCTTATGTCCTCTTAGTCTGTTGTGTTTTTGTAGCCTCTCTAGGATTTCAGATCTGACTTGAATGATTATTTAGAATGGCTTTGAGTTGTTGCAAGCTTGTTTGGCCCTACAACTATAGTTTCACAACATATTTATTATTTGCAAGCTTAATTCATGCTAAATCTAGTGTAAATATACCCTCACAATCCAGATATAAGGTAGATATGCTCTCTCATACCAAATATGAGGCTATATCTACTCTTGTTGTTGGGCTTGTGTCCTCCCTACCTATTTCATTGTTCTAACCTCTCTAAGTTTCTCTAGGGATGACAAATCATATCTTAGGAATGGTGAGAAGTGACAAGGAGGTAAGAAACATGAATGATATGTTTAGGAAGCAAGAGCTCCACAAGGATCATGTATGAGTTAATGAATGGCAGTGTGGCTTTTGCCAAAAAATATTTATTTTAGAGAAGTATCTTGACCAATATTTTGATAATCATCATTGTAATTTATTGAACATTACCCCAAGAATAATGAGAAGCAACAAGGAGGCAAGCAACACAAATGAAATATTGTTGACCCCAAGGTTTGATCTAGGGGTGAGTATTTTGATAGACCCACAACAAGCCCTAGGAATGGTGAACAGTGGTAAGGAGATGGGCAGAACAAACCAGGGTTTGCAGGCTCTAGGTTTTGATTCGAGGGTGACTTAGAAAACCCTAAGAATTATGAAAAGTGATAAGGAGGCGAGTGATACGAACCAAGGTTTATAGGCCCTAAGGTTTAATTCGAGGGTGGGTCTTTCGATAGGCCCACAATAGATCCCAAGAATGGTGAGAAGTGGTAAGGAGGTGGGAGAAACGAACCAAGGTTTGCAAGCCCTAGGGTTTGATCCAACAATGGGTCTTTTTATAGGCCCATGGCAAGCCCCAAGAATCTTATAGAAGTTGTAGGTCATGGTTGAATGTGGTTAAGAGAAATTTTAAGGATATGGTGAATTGCTTTGATCTATGTCCTAAATAAGGTAAGCTTTGTATGCTTTTTACCTTAACCAATTTGACGATGGCCCAAGGTGAGATGAATCTAGTTGGAAATTTTGTAAGGGCTCGTCCAAACTTGGACTCTACCTAAAAATAGGTATTCACAAAATGGTGCCCTATTGGGTACATGGAGATTGCAACATTACCAAAAGACTTTTTTAAGGTTAAAATTAGCTGCGATGAAGATGTCGATCATATAATTTGAGGATGTTCATGGTTTTTTTATCGATAAGAGTTGTTTCTATGAAAATGGAGGTCAAATTTTGATCCAAATACACAAAGTATTCATAAAGTGCCCATATGGATCATACTGACAAGCTTGCCTTTCTAGTTCTAGCACAAGGATATCCTCATGGGGATAGCAAAGGAGATAAAGGATTTGGTAGCCATCGAATTTACAACCATGGCAAATTTGAGACTAATATATGTGAGAATGTGTGTGAATGCAGACTTAGAAGTGGATCTTCCTTGCTCAATTGAATTCCTATCTAATATAGGAAATATGTTGTAGGATATTAAATATAAGAACTAGCTTTCCCACAATGATTTATGTAAGAAATTAGGGTACACTTTAGCATTTTGTCCCAATAAAAATAAGGAAAGCAACCCTGGTAAAGTTTAGCAATGGAGGAAGTTATTAGACCAGATGAACTATCAAGAGAGAGAGCAGGGTGCCCAAAGAAGAAGATAACAAGTCAAGAAGAAGATAAGAAAGCCTTAGTTACATGCTCAGAAATACTGTTTGTGGAGGGGAAAATATTGGAAGGAAATGTCCAAGTATGCCCTAATGTTCTACTCCCCTCTATCTCTATGAATGAAATTCTTCAGTCCAACTAATTTTTTTTTTGGGGGATGTGTTACCCAATCCTATTGATACATGTGTGGAAATTTTACCTCCTAATTCATCTAACCCAAATAAGGACCTTTGTGTTATGTACAATCACTATGATTCTACCTTGGACAATGATTTTGAGATATCATTTATGGGCGAGGATAAAGAGATACTACTATGTGACCTAAGACCTAGGAAAGGTAAAACAAGTGCAACACCTAGCAAAATAAGTAGGAATAAAAAAAGGTCAATAAATGCTGGATTTGTATCTAAATATAAGAGACCAAAAAATTAGGAGATCAAACGAAGAGAAATAAAGGTGGATAATACAAATGGCACCCAAACAACTCTAGACCTTCTAAGCATAGAGTTGTATTCATCAATTCAAACCCAAAAAATGAAAGTTGCCTTGTTGAATGTAAGGGGTCTCAATACCCCTTCTAAGCATAGAGTTGTATTCATCAAAAGAATCAAAGTCAAGACAACATATTTGAAAATGGAGTTGGTGGCCCATGAATTTGACATATCTTACAGTTTGGTCTCTTCATGTTTGGTTCTTGCTCTACAATGGTATTTTGTGTTGGGTATTTAGTAAAATATTTTAGGTAGTCTTGGTTGATGGAGTCTTCTTGTGTGGTTACTTAGTCGGGTGAAGGGATTTTGAAAGGTTCCCCAAACCTTTTACACTTCCTTTCACAAATTAAACATTAACGCTCCATAACTGAAACAAGAAAATGGGAGAAATAATAATTTATCTGCAATCAATTTATTTGAATTTTTATCTCCACTGCTATACTCAACCCTCCCTATTAAAAACCCTATGAAATTTAAAAAAATTAAAACATTTAAAAATATATAAAACCTGCATAAATCCTCCCTTAAAAAACCCTATAAATTTAAAATAAACAAAAAATTAATTGAAATAAAGAAGAAGAAAGCATTAAAAAAACATAGAAACCCTACATAAAATTGAAATACCAAAACATTTAAAACAAAAAAAACCTAAAAATAAATAAAAATAAATCGAAAAAATAACATGGCTCCATGCTCAAGAATAAAAACAGATAAAATCATTCGTCAAATAAACCAAAACAAACAATGAAAACAGAGCAGTAAATGTATTAGTTTCTTTCTTTAAGTCATTTAATCTTTTACATAATTCAAATTCTAAATAAGTATAATTTTTTAAAGCGGGGCATTGTTGCAATTGCAGATTTTTACTCCAAGGAAAACAGAGGCTGGATTCCTTGGAAATATTTTAAAAGGATGTTTCGATTGTCCAATGTTGACAAGGCTATGTATGATGCTGTTATGGACAATACACCTTTCTCCTTATGGCAAAAATTAGGTGTTAGATCCCAAAAACTGTGGTGGGAATATTGAGCATGGTATAAGAACACTTCCTTGCTCAGCTACAGAGCTAGGCAGGGTTATGACTGGCTTACGCCAACTGCACCCACGGTGCCCAAACTTAATGTCAAATGGGACCTTCTCTCATCACCATCTAGGTGGAAAACTAGATTTCATTCAGCCTGGGCGTCTTATCTGGAGCCAAAGACATATTTTTTTGCCTGGAGCTTATTGTATCAGGGTTTGCCCCTTGGTCACAAAATTTCTTATATGGGTGTGCCTGAGCCCCGATGCCAATTTTGTCAAGAATCTGAGTCTTGTATGCATATTTTCTGGGTATGTATATGGACTAGTCTTTCTTGGAGTTGGGTGGGTTCTTTCTTTGCTCCGTTTATGTCCCTACAACTTTCCTAGCATCATGTCCTTCTGGGTGATCCCATTCAGTTTTCTCTCCCATTGAGGGAAGTGTGGCAAATATTCAGAGTCAGCCTTCTATTTCACATTTGGAAATCTAGAAACAAGATTCTTTTCAAGCAGGTTGATTCGTCTCAGGATTTTTCATTTGCTGACAATCTTGAATTTTTTCATGATGTGTGGTTTCAAATCTGTGACCAGGTTAAAAAGGTGGCTATGGAGCTGGACCATTTGCAGACTTTACTAAATTACTAGGGTGACGCCCCTTATGTTGTCAATAGAGAGGTCCCTAATCATTCGCCTCCTCACCCAACCAGATCCCGTTCACGTCGATGCCGTGACCGTGCACGGTGTCAGCCTCCTCGGAGCAGATCCCATGACTATGGAGGTCTGTTGCAATAGTCGAATATGTATACCTCCCAACATTATACACCTATGATCACTTCACAATCTGCACCTGTGCCTAATGATGGTTGGGGGGCTTCAGGCAGCCACAGGCATATTTTTGGCTGGTCACATCCTTCTCCAATTACTCATGCTTTAGGTTAGGATGAGGAGAGCTTTGTTGGGTGGGGGGAACCACCCACTTCAAATGGATAAGACATTGTCTGCCATAGGCTCCCTTCTTCAAAAAACCTTTCTGGATGTAAATTGTTTCTAGTTTGTTGTTGATGGTCGTGGTGCCCGTGTGGTACAGTTTGTTTTTCTTTATCCACTATTAGGATAAGTTAGTGACATTCGGGGTGTGATTTTTTTCTCCACCCACACTTTTTTTGTTGTAAAGGACTTTTATTTTTATAATTAAAATGGGCTTTCATAAAAAAATAAAAAGTATAAATATTTTATGTTTATTAACTATTTAGATATATCCCTTGTATAATTAAAAGAGAAATACCAAAGCTCAAAATTTAAAGTAAATCCATTTTATTGAGCTAAAAGTAAATAAAGAAATAAAGTAAAAGTATTTTTCAAATAAAAAGGCACAATACACTATGAAATGAAGAATGATTCTTTTATAAAATGAAAATATCATTAGTCATTTTTGCCAAAGTTATTTAATAATAGTTAGTTGATGCAAATTATTAATCAATAATTTTTTTAAGAAATGTATTAATTTCTTTCTTTAAGTCATTTAATTTTTTACATCATTCAAATTCTAAATAAGTAGAAATTTTTATTTTTATTAACTATTTAGATATATCCCATGTATATTTAAAAGAGAAATACCAAAGCTCAAAATTTAAAGCCATACTTTAGCAATCATTTTATATTTATGTACTTTTAAGAAAATTATATCCACACACTAAATAAACAATAGATAATGTCGTCATCAAATTGGTACTAATTATAATACTCAATGCTTTAAAATTAAAACTACTTAATAAAAAATACATTGAATTCAATGAAATATTCTAATTGATAATATTAAAAAATATTTCCCACTACTAATAAAATTTTATAAATTTTTTAAATAATATTTCTCCTTTAAATACAAAGCTTAAGCTTCTCTTTGCTTCAAAAATAACTTATTCTCGAGAAACAACCCAACAATATTTATCCTTTAAATACAAAGCTTAAGCTTCTCTTTGCTTTAAGAATAACTTAACCTTTAGAAACAACCCGATGATGGCGGAAGCTTACCGAGCCTCCCCTAGCCACCTCATCACTTATTGTCCTAAGAAGGAAACCTACTTGTTTTTAATAATTTTATTAATAAAGTGTGTAAACGTTAAAGTGTTTAGAATTTTAAATGCAAATTATGTAAGAGCTACATACTTCCATTGTGATATTGTAAAAAGTTTTCAAATATGATTAAACAATCCTAAAAAGTTCAAGAAATTTTGTTCCACCCTTATGGTAGTTTCTGTTCATTCTCTGGGAGCTTGTGTCGGCCTCCATGTTGCGCTTGCTCCGTGGGTGTTATTATGTCGGCTTCTCCTCCCCGACTTCGTCTGAAGCTGGCGATGAGAGGAATGGCTCCGAAGGTGAACAAACGACCCAGGAAATTTGTTCCCAAGGTGTACCACGAGGTATTTTTGAACCTGATTTTGTGATTCCTCTGCATGAATTCAATCAGGCATGTTCTTGGTTTGAAAACAATACTCTTATAGGGTATTTTTTGGGTCGGATTCCCCCTGAGCATGTCCTTAGGAACTGGATTGAGCAGTATTGGCATCCGTATGGGATTCAAGTCGACCATGTCCAAAATATCTCTAAGGGTTTTTTCATTTCCAATTTGGTAGTCCTGACCAAGCCCAGAAGGTCCTCAATAAGGGTCCTAGTTACATTAATAGTTCACTGCTCATTTTTCAATCGTGGAGCCGGGATTTCACGGTTTCTAATTTTGTTTCCCTGGTCGTGCCTATTTGGGTAGAACTCCTCGGACCTCCCCACTGCATGCTGGCCCTTTCTAAAAAACTTGGTGTCCACCCTTGGTGAATTTGTCTATGATGAACCCTCTCGGTTCATGTCGGTCCACCCTAGCAGGAGAATGTGTATCAAGGTTGACCTAGCTAAAACCCTAAAGGAGTATATCGACATTCAGGTTGGTTCTACCCATATTCATCAATGGGTGGTGTATATCAACCTCCCTAATACATGTTACCATTGCTAGTCAACCTCCCACCACATTAAGGATTGCCCCTTGATGGCTAAAAAATTCAAGGCCAAGACGTCTACCCCGATAGCTGGTGTTGTATTATCTCCCACTACCCCGCACCCTCCATCAAAATATGGTGAATGGACTGAGGTTTCATGCAAGAAAGGGAAAGGTAGCAAGCCCGCTCAAGTGGGGCACATAGTGGCCACATATGCTCAGGCCCTAGCACCTAAGCCTCCCATGCAACCATCGGTTATGGAGTCAACCCCTGTCCACTCTCCTCCTCTGGTCATCGAGTCTGTAGACCATGATGAAGGGATTCGGTCCACTATGCCCTTGGGTTCTCTAGATGAGGTAGGGGTTGAAGGAAGTTTCTCTCAGAATTTAGGATGGTGGTCTCGTAGCCCCCTACGAGGTGAGCGACTTGCTCATTTAGACAAGCAATGATAAACTTCTCTCTCCTCCACCACCATGGATGCCTTCAAGAATAACCCCTATCACTTGTTGTCGGATAATGCGACTGAGGCCAGTGGGGGTATGCAACTTGACTCTTTTTAATGTTGTTTCTCTCTTGGAATGTGCGTGGGTTGATGGATCCTGTTCATCGTTACATGGTTCGGGATGAGCTCACTACCTGTTCCAGTCTCTATGGTCATCCAGATTTTGTGTGTTTACAAGAAGTCAAAGTGGCAGGTTTCAATTTACAATCTACTTGTTCTATGTTATGGCCTGGTAGTCAGATGTATGCTACCAACCACAATCAAGATAGCGGAGGTGCTATCATTTTGCTTAATAATAGGTGGGTGAGCAATTTTGTCACATGGGGTTCTGACCCCTCTCACCATGCGGTTTGGATTCTGCTCGAAGTTGGTGGTCTTTCCTTCGGGATTATTAATATTTATACCTCTAATGAGGTCCAAGATAGATGTGCACTGTGGAGATGGTGTGCTTTGTCCTTACCTACCATGGTCTGGCTGATGTGTGGTGATTTCAATATGGTCGAGAAGCCTTATGATAAAATGGGCCAGCTCCCTAATAGGTGGGCCTCGAGAGAGCGACATGCTTGGTATTTTATGAAAAATAAATTGGGGGTCTTCGATCCCAATGGTTGTTTCTCTATGGGTCAGTTTCTCGAGCATTTGTGGTTCACGTGGTCTAATTTTTAGTCAGGCCCTGCAAGAGTTTTAAAAAGGTTGGACAGGGCTATGTTGTCAGACCAGCATGAGTTTTCTTTTTCTCGTCGGCTCCCTTCAGTCCCTTTTGTTGAAACCATTCTTGGTATGGTCTCGTCCGATCATTCCCCCATAATGTTCTCTGTTCATGTTTCCTCCACCCATCAATGGCCTACTCATGCTCAGTTTTTTCTTAACACTTCTTTCTTGCAACATGAAACCACTATTTGTCACATCCAAAGGATCTGGAACATTGTACCCAGACCCAATGGAGATTCAGGATGGATTGAGTGGTGGAATGATGCCATTTTTTGTACCACTACTCTACTCAGAAGCCTAGGGAAGAAGGTGGTACAACTGCATCGTCGCTCTAATACTGCTCTACGTAATGAGCTTGCATAGGCCTCCTTCCATCTTGAGGCCTCTCCTTTTGACTCCGCCATTCAAGCCCATGTCGCTCAGCTCCGACATGAGCTCAAAGTGGTTGAAGTGTATGAGGCTAGAGGGGCTCAGATTAAAGCTAGATTGCATTGGCTCAAAGTGGGTGACCATATTTCTAAAGAGTTTTTCTAGAGGCTCCGACCTCCATGTCACTCCACTCAATTCAAAGCTTTATTGGTTAATGGGGTTCGCACCACCTCTTTTCCTGAGATAGCAGCTGAATTTACATGACATTATTCTCATGTTTTTGTTGCTCAATCGTACACCCCTGAACGAGAATTAGCCCTTCAATATTGCAAAGAGGTTATCCCAACTTGCCTCTCCCCAATGCAGCAGAATGAATGTGAATGACCCCTATCAGAGCAGGATCTTGCGGATGCCCTATTTCAAATGGCAGATGCTAAGGCCCTAGGGCTTGATGGCTTCCCCTATAAATTTTACAAAACTTGTTGGGAGTTTGTTGGTCCTGACTTGCATAAAGTATATTTAGAAGCCCTGTAGTCTGGCTCCTTAGGTGCTATTATCAATAAGGGCAATATCAAGTTTATCCCAAAGTTCGAGGATCCAAAAATCATTACAAATTGGAGGCCAATAACTTTGCTTAATGTCAGCTACAAGATCATTGCCAAAGTGCTTGCTTTGTGGATTAGGCCCTTGCTTCCCTCTATTGTGAGGCCTGAGCAAACTGGCTTTATCCAGAATCGGTATATTTTGGACAACGTTCTCGCTGTTTGGGAAGGGATGGAATGGGCTCACAGGTCCAGTCAATAGGCCCTCTTCCTCAAGCTTGACTTTGAAAAGGCTTATGATCGAATTGAGTGGGTTTTCATTCTTTCCATGTTGGAAGCTCTTGGCTTTGGTCCTCAGTTTATTTCCTCTATTAAAATACTTTTTCAGGATGCATCAGTTGTGCTTTCTCTCAACAAGTTTCAAACTGATGCTATTGGCTTGCATAGGTCAGTAAGGCAGGGTTGTCCTTTGGCCCCCTCACTATTCATTTTAGCAGTAGAAGCATTTGGTTATCTTTTGGCTCATCGTGCTTCTCTTGGGATGCTTCGGGGTATTTCCCTTCCTGGGAATGTTGGTCAACTCATTAACGACCATTTTGTTGATGATTCCTTTCTTACTTTGAATGAGGATGAACAATCCCTTTCTGAAGCTCTGTCTTGTCTTGATATTTTTTGCAAAGCCTCCGGGTCTAATATCCAATGGAGGAAAACCTCATGTTATAGGCAATCCCTACAACCTCTTCCCCACTGGCTTCAACATGTGCAGTGGAGTTGGATTCAGCCTGGAGAAGTCTTCAAATTCTTGGGCATTCCTTTTGCCTTTCAAGGCTCTCCATCCCAATTATGGTCTTATGTCATCAACAAAGTAGAAAGCAAGTTGGAATATTGGAATGCTAAGAAGTTGTCTCTTGTTGGAAAATTTCAAATTTGCTCGAAAGTGTTGGCTTCCACGCATGTTTATTACTCGTCTTGTTGGGTCCCTTCCTAGGCTTGTTACAAATGACTTGAAAAATTACTATGGGATTTTCTGTGGTCTAGTGGGTCTGAGCGAAAGGGCTTTCACAGAGTGGCTTGGGATATTTGTTGTCTCCCATGACAAGCAGGGGGTATGGGTTTGTTGGACTGTAAGCATCAAGGGTTAGCCCTCTGTGCTAAATGGATTGTGCGGGCTCTCAAAGGACCTGAAGCATGGAAAGTTCTTATCAGACATTGCATCTCGGTTGGGCTTCCCCTCAACCGTCGAGCCTGGGCAGGAATGGATTTGCCCTCTCTAGTGTTGGCCCTAATTTTCATTAAAATCCTTGGCTCCTTTGTCATCAAAAGCATATGGAAGGCTTGGCAACAATTAAACCCTTGGATTGTTTGGAAGGGGGTCCATTCACATAAAGGCCTTTCCATTAATATTCTCAATGTCTGGTGGTCCCCTGTATTCAAGCTTCAGGGTAAGCCATTGGGCCAAGTTCCCTGGGTCCATGCCCATAAATTTTTTAAGCGGGGCATTGCCGCCATTGCAGATTTTTACTCTAGGGAAAATAGAGACTGGATTCCTTGGAATGATTTTAAAAGGATGTTTCACTTGTCCAATGCTGACAAGGCTACGTATGATGTTGTTCTGGACCATACACCTTTCTCCTTATGGCAAAAATTAGGTGTCAGATCCCAGAAACCCTGGTGGAAATATTGGGCCTGGTATAAGAGCACTTCCTTGCTCAGCTACAGAGCCAGGCAGGGTTATGACTGGCTTACACCAACTGCACCCACGGTGCCCAAACTCAATATCAAATGGGACCTTCTCTCATCACCCTCTAGGTGGAAAACCAGATTTCATTCAGCTTGGGCATCTTATCTGGAGCCAAAGAAAGCTTTTTTGCCTGGAGCTTATTGTATCAGGGTTTACCCCTTGGCCATAGACTTTCTTATATGGGGGTGCCTGAGCCTCGATGCCCATTTTTTCAAGAACCAGAGTCTTGTATGCATCTTTTCTGGGCATGTAGATGGGCCAGTCTCGCTTGGAGTTGGGTGGGTTCTTTCTTTACCCCATTTATGTCCCTGCAACTTTCCTGGCATCATGTCCTTCTGGGTGATCCCATTCAGTTTTCTCTCCCATTGAGGGAAGTGTGGCAAATATTCAGAGTCAACCTTCTATTTCACATTTGGAAATCTAGAAATAAGATTATTTTCAAGCAGGTTGATCCATCTCAAGATTTTTCATTTGCTGACAAGCTCAAAGTTTTTCATGATGTGTGGTTTCAGATCTGTGACCAGGCTAAAAAGGTGGCTATGGAGTTGGACCATTTGTAGGCTTTGCTGAAATATTGGGGTGACGCCCCTTGTGCTGTCAGTAGGGAGGCCCCTGATCGTTCGCCTCCTCACCTAACTAGATCTCGTTCATATCGATGCCCTGATCGTGCATGATGTCAGCCTCCTCGGAGCAGATCCCGTGACTATGGAGGCCCATTGCAGTAGCTGGATATGTACACCTCCCAGCATTCTGTGCCTGTGATCACTCCATAATCTGTGCTTGTGCCTAATGATGGTTGGGGGGCTTCAGGTAGCCATGGGCATATTTTTGGCTGGTCTCATCCTTCTTCTCCAATTACTCATGCTTCAGGTTGGGGTGAGGAGCGCTTTGATGGGTGGGGGGAACCACCCACTTCAAATGGATAAGGCCCTATCTGCCACAGGCCCCCTTCTTTAAAAACCTTTCTGGTTGTAGAATGTTTCTAGTTTGTTGTTGATGGTCGTGGTGCCCGTGTGGTGCAGTTTGTTTTTCTTTATCCGCTATTAGGATAAGTTAGTGGCATTCGGGGTGTGATTTTTTCTCCACCCACACTTTTTTTTGGCTGTAAAGGACTTTTATTTTTATAATTAAAATGGCCTTTCATAAAAAAATCCTAAAAAGTTTAAATACATGAATGCAATTATGAAAAGTCTAAGTGTGTAATTATAGTCTTAAAAAAAAAACTATTAAATAAATTTACATATTTAATATGAACAACATATTTAATATTTTTATATATTGCTAGTTCATAATTCCAAAGCAAATTCATTTTAGTGAGAATACAATAATTAAATAATTTAAATAAAATACACATGATTAAATTAAAATGCTAAAAACATTCTAAGAAATAAAAAACAAATTTTTTATAAAATAAAAATATCACACTTTCTTTTTCAAAAGTTATCTAATAATAATTAGTTGATACAAATTATTAATCAATAAACATTTTAGATAACTTAATTCAAAGACTAGATTAGAATAAATATTTTTATTTTTCTTAACTATATAGATATATCCTATGTATAATTAAAAAAGAACAATACTCTAGCAATAATTTTATATTTATATACTTTTAAGAAAGTTATATCCAAACACTAAAGAATAGAGAAAATTAGCATTAATTATAATAATCAATGTTCTAAAGTAATATGGTAGCAAGCCCACTCAGGCGGGGCACATAGTGGCCACATATGCTCAGGCCCTAGTGCCTAAGCCTCCCATGCAGCCGTCGGTTATGGAGTCAACCCCTGTTCACTCTCCTCCTCTGGCCATCGAGTCTATAGACCACGATGAAGGGATTCGGTCCACTGTACCCTTGGGTTCTCCAGATGAGGCAGGGGTTGAAGGAAGTTTCTCTCAGAATTTAGGATGACGGTCCCGTAGCCCCCTACGAGGTGAGCGACTTGCTCATTTAGACAAGCAATGATAAACTTCTCTCTCCTCCACCACCATGGATGCCTTCAAGAATAATCCCTATCACTTGTTGTCGGATAATGCGACTGAGGCCAGTGGGGGTATGCAACTTGACTCTTTTTAATGTTGTTTCTATCCTGGAATGTGCGTGGGTTGATGGATCATGTTCGTCGTTACATGGTTCGGGATGAGCTCACTACCTGTTCCAGTCTCTATGGTCATCTAGATTTTGTGTGTCTACAAGAAGTCAAAGTGGCAGGTTTCAATTTGCAATCTACTTGTTCTATGTTATGTCCTGGCAGTTAGATGTATGCTACCAACCACAATCATGACAACGGAGGTGCTATCATTTTGCTTAATAATAGGTGGGCGAGCAATTTTGTCACATGGGGTTCTGACCCCTCTCACCACGTGGTTTGGATTCTGCTCAAAGTTGGTGGTCTTTCCTTCGGGATTATTAATATTTATGCCTCTAATGAGGTCCAAGATAGATGTGCACTGTGGAGATGGTGTGCTTTGTCCTTACCTACCGTAGTCTGGCTGATGTGTGGTGATTTCAATATGGTCGAGAAGCCTTATGATAAAATGGGCCAGCTTCCCAATAGGTGGGCCTCGAGAGAGCGACATGCTTGGTATTTTATGAAAAATAAATTGGGGGTCTTCGATCCCAATGGTTGTTTCTCTGCGGGTCAGTTTCCCGAGCATTTGTGGTTCACATGGTCTAATTTTCAGTCAGGCCCCGCAAGAGTTTTAAAAAGGTTGGACAGGGCTATGTTGTCAGACCAGCGCGAGTTTTCTTTTTCTCGTCGGCTCCCTTCAGTCCCTTTTGTTGAAACCATTCCTGGTATGGTCTCGTCCGATCATTCCCCCATAATGTTCTCTGTTCATGTTTCCTCCACCCATCAATGGCCTACTCATGCTCAGTTTTTTCTTAACACTTCTTTCTTGCAACATGAAACTACTGTTTGTCACATCCAAAGGATCTGGAACATTGTACCCAGACCCAATGGAGATTCAGGATGGATTGAGTGGTGGAATGATGCCATTTTTTGTACCACTGCTCTGCTCAGAAGCCTGGGGAAGAAGGTGGTGCAGCTGCATCATCGCTCTAATACTGCTCTACGTAATGAGCTTGCACATGCCTCCTTCCATCTTGAGGCCTCTCCTTTTGACTCTGCCATTCAAGCCCATGTCGCTCAGCTCCGACATGAGCTCAAAGTGGCTAAAGTGTACGAGGCCAGAGGGGCTCAGATTAAAGCCAGACTGCATTGGCTCAAAGTGGGTGACCATGTTTCTAAAGAGTTTTTCTAGAGGCTCCGACCTCCGCGTCACTCCACTCAATTCAAAGCTTTAGTGGTTAATGGGGTTCACACCACCTCTTTTCCTGAGATAGCAACCAAATTTACATGACATTATTCTCATGTTTTTGTTGCTCAATCGTACACCCCTGAACGAGAATTAGCCCTTCAATGTTGCAAAGAGGTTATCCCAACTTGCCTCTCCCCAATGCAATAGAATGAATGTGAACGACCCCTATCAGAGCAGGATCTTGCAGATGCCCTGTTTCAAATGGCAGATGCGAAGGCCCTAGGGCTTGATGGCTTCCCCTACGAATTTTACAAAACTTGCTGGGAGTTTGTTGGTCCTGACTTGCATAAAGTATATTTAGAAGCCCTGCAGTCTGGCTCCTTAGGTGCTATTATCAATAAGGGCAATATCAAGTTTATCCCAAAGTCTGGGGATCCAAAAATTATTACAAATTGGAGGCCAATAACTTTGCTTAATGTCAGCTACAAGATCATTGCCAAAGCACTTGCTTTGTGGATTAGGCCCTTGCTTCCCTCTATTGTGAGGCCTGAGCAAACTGGATTTATCCAGAATCGATATATTTTGGACAACATTCTCATTGTTTGGGAAGGGATGGAATGGGCTCGCAGGTCCAGTCAACAGGCCCTCTTCCTCAAGCTTGACTTTGAAAAGGCTTATGATCGAATTGAGTGGGTTTTCATTCTTTCCATGTTGGAAGCTCTTGGCTTTGGTCCTCAGTTTATTTCCTCTATTAAAATACTTTTTTAGGATGCATCAGCTGTGCTTTCTCTCAACAAGTTTCAAACTGATGCTATTGGCTTGCATAGGTCAGTAAGGCAGGGTTGTCCTTTGGCCCCCTCGCTATTCATTTTAGCAGCAGAAGCATTTGGTTATATTTTGGCTCATCGTGCTTCTCTTGGGATGCTTCGAGGTATTTCCCTTCCTAGGAATGTTGGTCAACTCATTAACGACCATTTTGCTGATGATTCCTTTCTTACTTTGAATGAGGATGAACAATCTCTTTCTGAAGCTCTTTCTTGTCTTGATATTTTTTGCAAAGCCTCCGGGTCTAATATCCAATGGAGGAAAACCTCATGTTACAGGTAATCCCTACAGCCTCTTCCCCATTGGCTTCAACATGTGCAGTGGAGTTGGATTCAGCCTGGAGAAGTCTTCAAATTCTTGGGCATTCCTTTTGCCTTTCAAGGCTCTCCATCCCAATTATGGTCTTATGTCATCAACAAAGTAGAAAGCAAGTTGGAATATTGGAATGCTAAGAAGTTGTCTCTTGCTGGAAAATTTCAAATTTGCTCGAAAGTGTTGGCTTCCATGCATGTTTATTACTCGTCTTGTTGGGTCCCTTCCCAGGCTTGTTACAAATGGCTTGAAAAATTACTGCAGGATTTTCTATGGTCTAGTGGGTCTGAGCGGAAGGGCTTTCACAGAGTGGCTTGGGATATTTGTTGTCTCCCACGACAAGCAGGGGGTATGGGTTTGTTGGACTGTAAGCATCAAGGGTTAGCCCTCTGTGCTAAATGGATTGTGCGGGCTCTCAAAGGACCTGAAGCATGGAAAGTTCTTATCAGACATTGCATCTCGGTTGGGCTTCCCCTCAACCGTCGAGCCTGGGCAGGAATGGATTTGCCCTCTCTAGTGTTGGCCCCAGTTTTCATTAAAATCCCTGGCTCCTTTGTCATCAAAAGCATATGGAAGGCCTGGCAACAATTAAACCCTTGGATTGTTTGGAAGGGGGTCCATTCACATAAAGGCATTTCCATTAATATTATCAATGTCTGGTGGTCCCCTGTATTCAAGCTTCAGGGTAAGCCATTGGGCCAAGTTCCCTGGGTCCATGCCCAAAATTTTTTAAGCGGGGCATTGCCGCCATTGCAGATTTTTACTCTAGGGAAAATAGAGACTGGATTCCTTGGAAATATTTTAAAAGGATGTTTCACTTGTCCAACGCTGACAAGGCTACGTATGATGTTGTTCTGGACCATACACCTTTCTCCTTATGGCAAAAATTAGGTGTCAGATCCCAGAAACCCTGGTGGAAAGATTGGGCCTGGTATAAGAGCACTTCCTTGCTCAACTACAGAGCCAGGCAGGGTTATGACTGGCTTACGCCAACTGCACCCATGGTGCCCAAACTCAATGTCAAATGGGACCTTCTCTCATCACCATCTAGGTGGAAAACCAGATTTCATTCAGCCTGGGCATCTTATCTGGAGCCAAAGAAAGCTTTTTTCACTTGGAGCTTATTGTATCAAGGTTTACCCCTTGGTCGCAGACTTTCTTATATGGGGGTGCCTGAGCCCCGATGCCCATTTTGTCAAGAACCAGAGTCTTGTATGCATATTTTTTGGGCATGTAGATGGGCCAGTCTCGCTTGGAGTTGGGTGGGTTCTTTCTTTACCCCATTTATGTCCCTGCAACTTTCCTGGCATCATGTCCTTCTGGGTGATCCCATTCAGTTTTCTCTCCCGTTGAGGGAAGTGTGGCAAATATTTAGAGTCAGCCTTCTATTTCACATTTGGAAATCTAGAAACAAGATTATTTTCAAGCAGGTTGATCCATCTCAGGATTTTTCATTTGCTGACAAGCTTGAAGTTTTTCATGATGTGTGGTTTCAGATCTATGACCAGGCTAAAAAGGTGGCTATGGAGCTGGACCATTTGTAGGCTTTACTAAATTACTGGGGTGACGCCCCTTGTGTTGTCAATAGAGAGGCCCCTGATCGTTCACCTCCTCACCCAACCAGATCTCGTTCACGTCGATGCCTTGATCGTGCATGGTGTCAGCCTCCTCGGAGCAGATCCCGTGACTATGGAGATCCATTGCAGCAGTCGGATATGTACACCTCCCAACATTCTATGCCTGTGATCACTTCACAATCTATGCCTGTGCCTAATGATGGTTGGGGGGCTTCAAGCAGCCATGGGCATATTTTTGGTTGGTCCCGTCCTTCTTCTCCAATTACTCATGCTTCAGGTTGGGATGAGGAGCGCTTTGATGGGTGGGGGGAACCACCCACTTCAAATGGATAAGGCCCTGTCTGCCACAGGCCCCCTTCTTTAAAAAACCTTTCTGGATGTAGATTGTTTCTAGTTTGTTGTTGATGGTCGTGGTGCCCGTATGGTGCAGTTTGTTTTTCTTTATCCGCTATTAGGATAAGTTAGTGACATTCGGGGTGTGATTTTTTTCTCCACCCACACTTTTTTTTGGTTGTAAAGGACTTTTATTTTTATAATTAAAATGGCCTTTCATAAAAAAAAATACTTTATAAAATTAGCATTGAAATTCCATTAGATATCCTAATTTATAACATTAAAATAAAAATTCCACTATAAATAAAACATTATAAATTTTTAAAGCAATGTTTCACTTTTAAATACAAAGTTTAAGCTTCTCTTTGCTTTAAGAATAACATCTCCTATTTTAATATAGATAGATAGGTATTAACGTGAAGAGAATAACTTATTCTCTACTAACAAGGCCAACCATGTGAAGGTGGACGCTTATCTGGCCTCCCCTACCCATCCCATCTTCACTCATCATCCCCTACCAACCTCGTCCTTACTTCCACCACCGTCACTCATCATCCTAAGGTGCAATCTAATTTATTTTTAATTATTTTATACTAGTATGTAGATGTGAAAATGCTTAGAATTTTAAATGTAAAGAGCTATATACTTACATTATGATATTGTTAAAATATTTACCTATAATATATTAATTATATTGTATTTGCAAACATGATTAAACAATTCTATAAAGTTTAAATATATGAATGCAATTATGAGAAGTTTATATACTTTAGGAGAAATATGAGAAGTTTAAATATATAAGTACAATTGTTTAAATGTTAGCTATATAAAACCATATTAATGTGTAATTGCATTCATGAGTACATATATTAGTTGCATAAAATTTCATAAATATAATTATGAACTTAAATTGTGTAAAAACTTACAATCTGAATAAGTGTTCATTTAAATATGCATAACATGTTAATTGCTTGATATAAACATAAGAAATTACTTGATAGTAAGTGTAAAGTGAATGCTTATAACTTTTAGATGTAATTTGTAAATAAATTCATGAATACAAATATTATTGGTGTAAAATTTTTATAAATGTGAAATAAATATGGTCATATTTGTGTTCATTTACCTATTATGTTAATTGTCTTCTATAAAAATGTGTAATTAATAAGAAAATAAATAAGTCAATATATAACTTATACATGTGAATAATAATTAGGCATAAATTCATAAATATTAAAATATTTAAATGCGGTTTATGCATTAAATGTGACTTATGCATAGATGCTATTGGAAATTTTGAGTAATTATGTTGTCATTGATGTCAAGTGTTTGGTGCAAGGCAAAGTTCATTTTGGTACAAGCAAATTGGTAAAAGAAATGGTTATAATATTTTATATTATAATCCAAAGAGGTTGGTTAAAAAGTAGAAGACAAAAGGTTTCGCCCATGGTTTTAAGGAGGAAATAAAATATATTATAATATTTTAATATTATAATAATTAAACCAAAAGGGCTTATTAAAAGAGAAAAATATGATTTGACAAAGGCCCCCATGCAAAATTATTATTTAATACTAAATTTAAATAATATAATATTTAACCCAAATTTAAATATTATATTAAATAAATAATTAAATTTGAAATTGGCAAAGGGCACCAAAATTTGAATTTAAAATGGAGGCACTTAAGTTTTCCGCCGATGTCATGCAATTACCTTGAAAGCATATAAAAGGGAGAAGAAAAAAATTAAATCGATTTTTGAATCATCCGAGGCAGATGTGCATAAGAAAATCGAACAAGGCATATAGCGAAACATGTTGAAAATTCATTTGTCGAGCAAGAAACAAGGGATAAGGACACGACGACAAACGTATTGGTTCAGCGAGGGCTGGTAGCCCAAGTGGCAGGCGGGTCTTATGTAAGTTGCTGGCAGAGGGAAGCAACAGGGATAAAATATGGGCGTAAAGTGTTAGTTCTCAACTGCTTGGCTAGCGCAAGCAGTCGAGCGTTGTGCTTAGAAGGAAAAAGTCGGAGGGTCAATTCCTATTCGCGACAACAAGATAAGTTTTTTAAATTTATAAGGTATGCGCCATGTTGATTAATTGTTGACTATAGTTGATATTTGACAGATGATATTTGGCTTATAGTTGGAACATAGGAAATATAAGGTGAAATATTTTTTTGGTATTATATTTAAAAGGGTTTTTGATGTATGCTAAGCTTGGAGTGATAAGTTTGTAAGTGGTTTATTTATAATTGTAATTATTCGTTCTTAACAATTAAAGTGAAATAAAAATTGTTTTGAAAGAGTGGAGATAAAAAGTGTAAAAGGTATTTTATTTGATTGTAGTTCTTGATTTATAAAAAGGAAATTTTTGAGAGAGTTTTATGAGATTTAATGTATTGTCCATGAGAACTAAAGAAGAGTCCTAGAATATTATTTTCAAAATTTATTGAGCATCTTGTTGAGGAAAAATTCATGTGGATATTTTGAAATAGAATCTTGCTATCTAACCCTTGAAGTGGGGCAAGAAGAATTGGTTGTTTGTGAGACAAGTTTTGAAGATATATCTCCATAAGAGAAAGCAAAAATAAGTTAAACGAATTCTGGATAAAATATGTCTAAACTGCTTCAAGTTAAAGGAATTGCTTTGAAGATTAGACAAAGTATTTGATAGCATTGTGTGCAAGATTTGAGATTGATTGAGCATATCTTGTGAGCTGTTTTTAGCATGTGTTAGAGTAGGTTTGAGAATATGCTATGACAGATTTGAACAAGCTTTTGAGAAGGTTTGAGGAAATATTTGAGTAAGATTTTGAGAAGGCTTGAGGATATATTTGAGCAAGTCTTTATGAAGACTTGAAGGTAGATTTGAGCAAGTCTTGTGAAGACTTGAAACAACATTAAGAGTATTTGATTTATGATTTGTTCAAAATTTGTGTTAAGTCTTGAGACATATCTAAGTAGAGTTGATTTGTGATTTGTTCAAGCTTTGTGTTAAGGCTTAGGGTAGATCTAATCATAGTTTATTTGTGATTTGTTCAAGCTTTGTGTTAAGGCTTGGGGTAGATCTAAGCAGAGTTGATTTGTGATTTTTTCAAGCTTTGTTTTAAGGTTTGGGGTAGATCTAAGCAAAGTTGATTGGTGATTTAATAAAGCTTTGTGTTAAGGTTTGGGGATAGATTGAAGACAGAGTTTGGTGCAGAGTTATGAGTAGATTTAGAGTATATTTGTACTAGACTTGGGACAGAGTTTGGTGGAGATTTATAAGCAGAGTTGAAGCAAATTTGTACTAGATTTGGGATAGAGTTTGATGCAAATTTGAAATAGAGTTGAGAGTAGGCTTTGGAGGTGATAGAGCAAAGAGGATAGTAGTCTCCAGTGGATAGATATCCATAAGCCAGTGTAGTGGTGATAGGGGTCTCCTATAGAGAGAGATCCACAAGCCAGAGCAGTGGGGGTAGAAGTCTTCTAGAAGATCACCAGCCAGAGCAGAGGGGATACCTGTGGATAGAGATCCATAAACTATAGTAAGGAAAAAAAGTTCTCTTGTCGAGAGTGATCCGTGAACCAATTTGGAAGATAGAGTTCTTCTGTGGAGAGAGATCCACAAACTAGTTGAGGAGATAAATTTATCCTGGATCAAGTTCCATGAACCATAGAAAAGGGAAAAGAGTTCTTATGTGGAGAGAGATCCACAAATCAGAACATAGGGGATTGGTGTCTCCTTTGGACAGAGGTCCATAAAAATTGTAATAGAGAATTGATTTCCAATAAGGTTTGTTGAGAAAATTTAGTAGAAATATTTTCTCCATGGAGTAGCCCACATTGGGTGAACCACGTTAAATTGGTGTCTCTCTTATGTATGATGATTTGTGCATTGCTTTGATTAATGCTATTGATATTGCCATTTATAATATTAGATAATATTGTTTGGGAAAAAAAAAATTAAAGTTGATCTTATACTGTTCACCCCCCCTCAGTATAAGATTGTGTTCTTCAATTGGTATCAGAGCGGGTTCCTTCAGAAAAGTCTAACAACTTGAAGGAATAGTGTACAGGAACACATATGACATCGTAGAGTGGATCTTCAACAAATAAGGCACCATTGTTTGATGGGAACAATTATGATATCTGGAGCATAAGAATGAAGACTTAATTGATGGCACAAGGATATGAGATATGGCAAGCAGTTAAGGATGGATTCATACCTACAACTGATTCTCCCATAGATAAATATGGTAAGCTCTTGCATGTGAATAATGCCAAGGCTATGAATATAATCTTAAGTGGTTTACATGAAGTAGAGTTTGTAAAAGTTATGCATTGCAAATCAGCAAAAGAGATTTAGGAGTGAGGGAGAAATTGAGAATAGAATCTTCGCCAAGGAAGGAAACAATGCACAAATAAGGAATAGGGATCATCACAAAGAAGAAAAGACTAAGAGACCAATGGGTTCAAGCAAGATTTCTTCAAAGGACATTGTTTTCCATGTAACAGGTTTGGTCACAAGGCTAATGCATTGTAGGACTCATGAAAAGAATTATGGTATTACTAAGAGGAACTTCAAAGATGGACATTTTTTTCAAGGGTATTGCTACTCTTGTAATCGATTTGGTCATAAAGTGATTCACTGCAGGGTTTATGATAGAAATAGGTATGGCTTCACTAGGAGGAAATTCAAGATATTTGCACCTTCTAGGAACCACAACATTAAGTGTTACAAGTGCAATAATGTTGGCCATAAGACCAAGTGGTGCAAAAATGAGATTCCAAAGCTTCCAGAGATAAGCAAGAACATGGACACTCAAAAGAATCAAAAGGGTATGTTAAGAAAGAAGATTGACAAAGGAAAAGAGCATTGTATGCTGGGAGTAGAAATACTCCCACCCCAAAATTAACCACCTGAAGGAGAGGAGGTGGGGAAGGGGCTAAGCTAAGAGTATTATCTTTAGCCCCAAAGGAGTCCCTTTGCCATTGATGTCAAAATGGGAGATATTTAAGTAAGGGGAGAGCATTCAGTTAAGGAAAGCAGTTTCTCAGGGGAGCAAAATTGAAAAAGGAAAAATGAATGTTTAAAAAAAGGGTTGCCATCAATGACAAAGGGGGAAATTGTTAGAAATTTTGAGTAATTATGTTGTCATTGATGTCAAGTGTTTGGTGCAAGGCAAAGTTCATTTTGGTACAAGCAAATTGGTAAAAGAAATGGTTATAATATTTTATATTATAAGCCAAAGAGGTTGGTTAAAATGTGGAAGACAAAAGGTTTCGCCCATGGTTTTAAAGAGAAAAGAGAAGATATTATAATATTTTAATATTATAATAATTAAGCCAAAAGGGCTTATTAAAAAGAGAAAAATAATATTTGATGAAGGCCCCCATGCAAAAGTATTATTTAATACTAAAATTAAATAATATAATATTTAACCCAAAGTTAAATATTATATTAAATAAATAATTAAATTTGAAATTGGCAAAGGGCGCCAAAATTCGAATTTAAAATGGAGGCACTTAAGTTTTCTACCGATGTCATGCAATTACCTTGAAAGCATATAAAAGGGAGAAGAAAAAAATTAAAATCAATTTTTGAATCATCCGAGGCAGATGCGCATAAGAAAATTGAACGAGGCATATAGCAAATTGTGTTGAAAATTCATTTTTCGAGCAAGCGACAGGGGATAAGGACAAGGCGACAGACATCTTGGTATAGTGAGGGTTGGTAGCCTAAGTTGTAGGTAGATCTTGTGTAAGTTGCCGATAGAGGGAAGGTTTGGGGTTCGATTCCCCTTAGCATCGGTTGAAGCGTTTTGTTTTGTTTACATCAAAAGCAACAGGGATAAAATGTGGGCGACAAGGGTTAGTTATCAACTGCTTGGCTAGTGCAAGCAATCGAGCACTGCACTTGGAAGGCAAAGGTTAGAGTGTTGATTCCCATTTGTGACAACGGAAATAATTTTTTTTAATTTATAAGGTATGCACCATGTTGATTAATTGTTGACTATAGTTGATATTTGGCTTATAGTTGGAACATAGGAGGTATAAGGTGAAATGAATTTTTGGTATTATATTTAAAAGGGTTTTTGATGTTATTTATTTTTATGCTAAGCTTGGAGTGATAAGTTTGTAAGTGGTTTATTTATCATTGTAATTCTTTGTTCTTGATAATTAAAGTGAAGTGAAAAATTATTTTGAAAGAGTGGAGATAAAAGGTGTAAAAGGAATTTTATTTGATTGTAATTCTTGATTTATAAAAAGGAAATTGTTGAGAGAGTTTTGTGAGCTTTAATGCATTGTCCTTGAGAACTAAAGAAGAGTCTTAGAATATTATTTTCAGAATTTATTGAGCATCTTGTTGAGGGAAAATTCATGTGGATATTTTGAAATAGAATCTTGCTATCTAACCCTTGAAGTGAGGCAAGAATAATTGGTTGTTTGTGAGATAGGTTTTGAAGATATATCTCCATAAGAGCAAGAAAAGAGAGTTTAAACAAATTCTTGATAGAATATGTCTAAACTGCTTCAAGTTAAAGAAATTACTTTGAAGATTAGACAAAGCATTTGATAGCATTGTGTGCAATATTTGAGATTGATTGAGAATATCTTGTGAGATTTTTTGAGTATGTGTTAAAGTAGGTTTGAGCATGTGCTAGGACAAATTTAAGAAAGATTTTGAGAAGGCTTGAGGAAAGATTTTAGTAAGATTTTGAGAAGGCTTGAGGACATATTTGAGCAAGTATTTGTGAATACTTGAAGGCATATTTGAGCAAGTCTTGTGAAGACTTGAAACAACATTAAGAGCAGTTGATTTATGATTTGTTCAAGATTTGTGTTAAGGCTTAGGGCAGATCTAAGTAGAGTTGATTTATGATTTGTTCAAGCTTTGTGTTAAGGCTTGGGACAGATCTAAGCAGAGTTTATTTGTGATTTGTTCAAGCTTTGTGATAAGTCTTGGGACAGATCTAAGCAGAGTTGATTTGTGATTTGTTCAAGCTTTGTGTTAAGGTTTGGGGAAAATCTAAGCAGAGTTTATTGGTGATTTAATAAAGCTTTGTGTTAAGGCTTGGGGACAAATTGAAGATAGAGTTTGGTGCAGAGTTATGAGCAAAGTTATGAGAAAAGTTAGAGAAGATTTGTACTATACTTGGGATAGATTTTGGTGCAGATTTATGAGCAGAGTTGGAGCAGATTTGTAATAGACTTGGGATAGATATTTGTGCAGATTTGAGATAGAGTTGAGAGTAAGCTTTGGAGGTGACAGAGAAAATATGACAATAGTCTCTTGTAGATAGAGATCCATTAGCCAATTTAGTGGGGATAGAGGTCTCATGTGGAGAGATATCCACAAGCTAGAGCAATGGGAGAAGTATTCTAGAAGATCACCAACTAGAGCAGAGGAGATAGAGTTCTCCTATGGATAAAGATCCACAAACTATAACAAAGGGAAAGAGTTATCCTATGGAGAGTGATCTATGAACCAACTGGGAAGATAGAGTTCTTCTGTGGAGAGAGATCCACAAACCAGTTGAGGAGATAGAGTTCTCCTAGATCAAGTTCCATGAACCAGAGAAAATGGGAAAGAGTTATCCTGTGGAGAGAGATCCACAAATTAGAGCATAGGGGATTGGTATATCCTTTGGACATAGGTCCATAAACATTGTAATAGGAAATTGATTCCCAAAAATATTTGTTGAGAAAATTTAGTAGAAATATTTTTTTCGTGGAGTAGCCCACATTGGGTGAACCATGTTAAATTGGTGTCTCTCTTATGTGTGATGATTTGTGCATTACTTTTATTACTGTTATTGATATTGCCATTGATAATATTGGATAATATTGTTTGGAAAAGAAAAGTAAAAGTTGATCTTATACTGTTCACCCTCCTCTCAATATTATCTTGTGTTCTTCAGATGCTAATATACAAAAATGTTAGCTACAAAAAACTCTGTAATTGTGCTCATGAATGTGAAATACATGTGGGTCACATTTAAAAATAATTTACAAAAATTATCTAATTGTAAAATGTTTATATATATGAATACATATGCACAATTTATATATAAACATCGATATGTGAGTTTGTGCATAAATCTATAGATACAAATGTTTATTGCACAAAATTTAGTGAATATGCATAACATATTAATTGTAGTGTTGTATATGATAGCATATTAGAATACAAAAATGTTTAGTTACACAAAGCTTTGTAATTGTGCTTATTAATGTGAAATACATATGAGTCATATAAATGATTTTTTATTAGTAGAAAGGGTTTTGAAAGGGTCCCTGAACCTTTTAAAAATTGAATAAAGGAGAAAATCCACTGGTCATAAAGCCAAAATAGACCAAAGAAAAGGAGCAATAGACACAACCAAACATAAATAACTTAGGTAGAACAAACCCAAGAAAACAAACAACTGCAAAGAATGACATAGCCAAAAGGGATAATTACTCCACCATTTCCATCACATTATCACTTTAAAAAATGGATGATAATCAAAACTAAGGTGTACTGCTCAATGATAAGGTAGCTATTTTAGGCAAGTCCTAACTGGATATGGGTCCTCCACATGGGCTTATGGAGTAAGTTGTGGTTGGAAGAACTGGAAGAGATGAAGCCTCTTGATGGAATGCAATTCATCGTGAAATCCATATTACAGAAGGCAACTATCATCAACATGATTGGCTATCTTGAGGTGTTGAAGAAAGTTTGTCTGCCACACATGAAGGGTCTCCTCTCTAACACCTACGTTGGCCAACCAATCTGCTGCCTTATTCTCTTCTCTATAAACATGTTGGATAATAATATTGGAATACTTATAAGTCTTCTACACTCACCAATAATATTGCATAGACTCCATGATGGAGATTGGGTGGCTTTGAAGTAGTTGATGAATAATGAGTCTCCTTCAACAATGATATTGTCAACATTGAAACCATCCAGGATAAACAATCCTTGATATAGGGCTCTTTCTTTAGCCATATTGTTCATTTTAAGGTAAATTTTTTCAGCATAGGTGAAGAGAATTCTCCCATGGTTATTTTTGACTATACCTCCATTGCTCGTTGCTCCAATATTTCATTTAGCATCCCCATCAAAGTTAAACTTGATCTACTCTACAGGGAGAGGGGTCCATATGATACTAGACCTATCAAAAATAGAATTAGATATGCGAGTTGAAAGGTTAGTAAGTTTAAAGTGAGAAAACAAACGAGACTCAAGGCCAGGTTTTGGGGCATCAATGGATGAGACGAGTTGGGCATTCTCAGTAGCAAAGCTGGTAATTCAAAATAAGACAAAGAGCAGGTCTTTAGCAATCCCATTGAAAATCTTATTGTTTTGCTCTAGCCAAATTTTCCACAAATAGTGGTGTAAGAAATAGGTCCAAAGAAAATTGAGTTGGGGATTGGTAAAGGACTTGGGCCATTGCTGGAATAAGAGAGTGAGCAATGATGGATGGGCCCAACCAATGTTAACAAGATAAAACAAAGAATTAAGGATTGACAATGAGATGGGGACTTCTAGGAAAACATGGAAGGTTGATTCAAAGTTTGATTTGAAAAGAGGAAAAAAAATAGGAATGTATAGGTCTTTAATGATTAGATCGCCCATGGTTAGGATTCTGCTTTGGGAAGCAAGCCACAAGAATTTTTTTTTTTAGGTATGAAGTGTTTTAGCCAAACAGACTTAGCTAAGACCTAGGACACAACAAGTGGATCTTAGAAATAATATACAGATTTGACAGTGAAAAATACCTTTCTCGAATAGTTTCCAGATAGGGAAATCCATACTCTGACTGTTTGGGATAACACATATTCTAAATAAGTTTTGAATAGTTTTGGAAGCAACATTAATCTCATTACTAGGGCTGTTGGTAAGGAGTTTCCACTATCAATAATTGGAAATTTACGTAATAAAATTGATAAATTTCCTACCAAAGATATGATCAATAATAGGCTTAAGAATAACGAGGCTTGGTTTATTGATAAGGGGTTGATCCATCAACCAAACATCTTCCTAAATATGATGACTTTGCCTAAATCTCCTCAATAATTGGAAAACACCTCCTTGGAGGATTAAAACAACTTTTGAAGAGGCTAGGATCCTTTTCCAGGGAAGACAGAATAGAAAACCCCACATGTCTTTCGGGAAGCTAACAAAATTGTTGATAAGCTGGCCAATTTGGGTGTCGATGGTGACAAAATTTTCAAATGGAAACACAGTGTCTTGAGTGAAGTAGAGGAGCTTATTAAACAAGAATGCCAAGAACAATAGTTGAATTTACCAATAGGGAATGCACTGTAAGTTCGAAGGCTAGGAGTATTCCCGTACATTTTTTGAATTGGACTCACAATAAAAATTATCTGAGCTATCAGTCTTCATGGATGCTGCTTGGAAATACCACAAAGACTAATGGGGACAATCACATGTCAGATAACATGGCTCCTAGTCTTCTTAGTAATTTGAGATTGGTTGATAATCACAAGGAAGGAAAGAAATGACAATATAAGACTTCGAACCAAAGCCACGTGGACCACCAGATAGCCACCACCATAAATCTAGCCAGCAGGTTCACTTCTCCAAGGCTGATTGGCCAAGATAGTATGTGGTACCAAAGCATGTCATATATGAAAGAAAGCAATTACCAAAGAATTATTAAGAGTAACTGTCAATACAGAGCTTGTGGGAGTTTTTTTAGTACTCTGCTATGTGTGTCTGTAGCTTTTTGTTTCTTCATTATCTCAAGGAAGGGATCCGTGTCTATTTATTTTTTGTAATTATGATGCATGTGTGTTTTCTCGGGGTATACCCAAAATGTTGTATGGGAAGTTTATTTTTGATAACAGGCTATGTGCCTTACCGGATGTAATGGCTTTGGTGGCATGTAGATTTTACATATATAGGATCCTTAGTAAGGATATGTTCATCAACAACCCTGGGCTGATTTTTGTAAAAGGTTTTGGGTCAACCTGTAAAACCCAATATTAATGCTATAGTATCTTATCTACAAAAAAAAATAATGTGACCCATATATGCCCACACCATTGTTACTTGATATATATTTTTGGTTCATTATCCTCAACTTCCCATTCAAATAGACCTCTCTCCAATTGGTAGGATGCTTCACAAATTTTCCTTTGTATGTTATATGTTTCAGTTGAAGGATGTTGTCTGTTGACACTAAATGTAGTATCTAAGGTGATTTGTATTATATGAACATTGTTTGTATACTCAACAATAAATCTGAAATGCTTGTAGATATAAAATTCATGACATGAAAACATTTCAATATTAGTTGTGTCTTATTTACATCAATTTATAATATTGAACTAAAATAAACAAACTAGAGTGCACACACTGTATATAGCTTTGACCTAACACCATTGTATAATGGACAAGAAAACACTATTTGTGATTTAATTAAAGAAATCAATCCTAATCCTAGTATAAGATGTATAAATCAATTTCTACAAATTTTTAAAATGAGATGTTGAAAACAAAAAGACAATGGTGACAATAGAAGTGTATATAATTAGCTCATCTAGTGACCGGGTGCAGCTTTACCCTAAATATCTAAATCCTACTCTTTGCTTTAAAACTGCATAAAGAGATTTTGGTTGCAGGATCTTTGTCCTCCTAGCCATCATTCAGATACGGATAGATAGGTTCCCCCTTATTCATTGAGTTTTCTCCTCCCTCTCTGCATAGTAATGAGAAGATGCTCCAGGAGATCCGAAAGGATGTTAGTCTCATGTACACTAGATGCACATGGATCTCTCCTATTGCCCATATTTTCCCTAAGCTATATTTCTACCATTAGCACTTCTTATAGATTTAAGAGGGTAGAATAGTTCCTCCACAATACCTTTAGCAACACACAATGCATAGTCTTTGGATCCTGATTGGGTAACTTAAGGTGTGTTCTCACCAGCTTTGATTAAGTCAAATCACCATATTTCAATGGAGGAGCAAGTTTGCTTGTTTTGCTCCTTAGATGAATCTTAAACTCTACAACACTTCATTTTTTGTTATCCCATTTATTATGAGATCTGAGTTAAATTCCATTACCTTTCAGGGATAACTCTCAGTTTTTATATCTTATTCGGATACCTGGACCAATGGTGTCTCACAATATTTTTTGGGGAGATAAAACAATTTTATCAACATAAAATCTCTTCTGTAGATGGATTTCACCCCATCAACATCGACTCATCACAACATACTTCACCAGCTCCCTCAAACCAAGTGATATTAAATGAAAACACCTCGATTCATTAAATTTAGATGGAAGTAGGGTTACTAGATAGTGTGCCCTCAATTTGTTAGGGTCCTTGAACTAGCAATGGATAAAGATATATCATGGACTTATTCAGATCTAATACTTCAACCTCAATTGTTAGGAGAGATTAATTTCTAGGGGTTATTGGAGCTTACCTCTCCTAGGTAACTCCCTTCCCCCTTTCTCTCTATCCATTATTCTTGGTGTGTACTTCACTCTTATAGACTATAATCCTCCCCTCCTCTTCTTTTCCTTTATCTTTGGTCCAATTATTGGGTTATATCTTGTGTTTATCTTAGTTTCTTTTCTTTGCTAGGATTTTGAGCCTACTAGCTAGAAGTCATTATTATCCTTCTTATAGTCCCTTGAGTATTTTTTGGCCCACCACGAATATTAATAATATTTTATTTTATTTCTCTTGTGGGAGCATCACTTGATGGTGGTGAGTGTGGAGTTTTTCCCATATAAGGTTTTCATTAGTTGATTTCTCTTATGGGTCCCATGTTAACTTTAGGGTCCATTATCTACAAAAACAACCCCATGTTAAGTTTGGAGTTAGTTCTCTACAAAAAGTAATCCCATGTTAGCTTTGGGGTTTGTTCTTTGCTCATCTCATACTACCTTGTTCTCATACTTTCATGCATAATTCCTACATACCTTATGAGTAGTTTTATGAGAGTCTTGATTCATTATCCCACATATATCCTTGGATGAACCTAGAGTTTTTGAAGTTAGGAAGAAAATTTTTGGGTGAAATGCCCTAGTGGTAGCTTGATGAATGAGGACCCAACCATTTGCTCCATCCTCTCTTGTGGGAGCATCACTTAATGATGGTGAGTGTGGAGTTTTTCCCATACATTTTTTTTGGTAATTAATTTTCATTCTAGACCTCATGTTAACTTTAGGGTTCATTTTTATAAAAAAATAATCCTTTGTCAACTTTTAGGTCAGTTCTCTACAAAAAAAGCCCTATGTTAGTGCTAGGTTTCATTATCTGCTCCTCTCATACTACCTACTTCTCCTAATTTTTACATAAATCCTAAACACCTTAAGATTAGTATTGTGAGAGTCTTGTTCCAATATCCCACATGTATCCCATGATGGCCTTCATGGTGTTATATACAACACAATAGACACCTAGAGATTTGGAATTCAAAAAGTAGGCTTCTTGATGAAATATTCTATTTATAGTTGGTCAACAATGAACCAAACCTCAAATAGGTGAATCATGGTCCAACTATATTGTTAGAGTATCTCTCGATGATGGTGAGTGTGGATATCTCCCCATGTGTGGTTTTCATTGTTGATTTTGCTTATGGACCTTATGTTAACTATGGGGCTCATTCTCTATAAAAAATAGTTCCATTTTAACTTTGGGGTCAGTTCTCTATAAATAAAATATCCCAGAGGATGGGCTCATGACATAAGTGAAAATGGTTGAGAAGAGGGTGATGGCGTAGTGGGCAAAAAAAATTACCTAATGATGGAGAAATTTGTGGCATGACAAGCATCTATGGAAGAGATAATTAAATCCAAGTGACAAGATCTTGAGATATAATGGTAAAAGAGATATCAAGCTAAGAAAATTTAAGTCTCTATAGCTTATACCCTTTCAAGTTATTGAGATGATGGATATTGTGTAGTGAAATTGCAAGAATTGGACGAGACAATCATTCCCAAAAAATTTAATGGATTGGGATTGAAACCATATCAAGTGAAAGCATAAGTAAATATGGGTACTTTCAATCCAAGGAGGAAGGATCATAAATGTAAAGGAAGTTTGGTGATAGCACCACATATGCTTAACTAAGGCAAAACTAGTTACCTTGAAATAAGCAGTTGAAGCAGAATTAAATACTTTAAAGTAAGAGGTTGAGAAGAACAATAAGATTAAATAAGAATAGAGCTAATTGGGAAACTAAAATCTGAGTTCTCAATCAAAGAGTAAGTGTTGGAATAAAATGCCAAGTAATCAGAATGCAAAGATCATCTAATTATATAAAAATATAAGCAACTTGTAGGAGCAACACAAAAACCTAAGAAAGAAGTCGAAGATACCTTTATGAAGAGGGTTAAATATATCTTAATGAAGTTGGTTGAGATGGAGTAGAGGGTCAATAATTATAAAATAGAAGAAGCTTGATACCATAATTATGCCAAAATACTAGAGGACGAGAATGAGGCATTAAAGTTGCAAATCATAGAAATGCAAGGAGCACCTACTCTAGCACATCAACACCAATAGATAATTTCTTAAGAATCAAATCAGACATTGAAAAGGATGTCGATCAATTTAGAGGTAAGGGAAGGGAATATATAGACACAGGTTCTAGACCTTAAAAGAAAAAATAGTGCAAAATACACTAAGTGTAAATAACTATAAATGTAATGTATTATAAATAAAAGGCAAATGCATATGTAATGAAATGAAATGTAGATAAAATAACAATGTAATGCAACTTGATCATTTATTTTATGAATATAAAATAGACTATAGTGCATTAAGGGTAATGTGATAATATCGAATATGGAGATAGTTGGGTAGTGTGCTGGAGAAAGTTGTTGTTGGTAATGACTAGGACAAAGCTTTAATAGACCCCCCTTCTTCATTCGAGATGATGGTGATTGTAGCACAAGGGTTTAGTATTCCTAGTGGGGATGTGGTTTCTAAGGCTTAGAATGATCAATTTGCTATTCCCAACCAATGGACCAAATCGTACAACCGTACAATTTTTACAATTAGTAATGTGCAACAACAAAATAACTTGTGTGAAACCCAAATCATACAACTATACGATCCCAAACCGTACAATGATAGAGTTTGTATAATTTCACACTTAGCCAATCCTTTAGATTTGGTTTTCCAATCTATCGTACACAATTTTGTAACTAAACTATTCGATTTCCCAATACTACCAAATCGGGTAAGTTTTCCTCAATCACATAAACTACCAAATCGGGTAAGTACCTTTTGTACAATTTGTAAGTGCTCTGGTGTATGATTTGTAAGAAAAAAAAGTACATCCAAGTGCCAAATTAGATATTATTCTAGACCAATCTCTCTCAAATAAGTTTTTTTAGGGTTTAATATGGTAATTAATCCAATTCCACCTTAATGTAAGGTACATCAACAGGGCTAAAGAGATTTCTATATCCAATGGCAACATACAAAAATTATACAATAGTTGTCAATACGTATCCCTTGATATCATCATCATATATCATTCATAAGGTCCACACTAGTGCTGGTTTAATCCAATTCCTCCATAACAATGCATTAACTAGCAATAACAACCAAAAAGTAGTACATGCAATAGGGATAAACTATAAATTAATATTCTACCATCCAAGAATCATACAATACATAAGAGAAACTATGAGTTGTGATTATTCTTCATTACTATTCAACAATGGCATACAAAAATCATAGATATGCAATAACACTTCACATCAGAACATATCCAGAACTCCTAACACTTAAAGATTAACCAAAACATATTTAGACTAGATCCGAAATATAACTAGACTATAAAAATTAAAAATGGGACCTTATATAATGTTTTCTAGGCCATTCCAAAGTGGTTGTTGAGGCAATTCATTATCCACAACTACCCATGTATAACAGAATACATAATTAAGACTTTTACTAAGTCTAAATACCTTATTTATCAAAATCATGTGCAATTACAACTTAATTCACATTTCCTATGCGTTTTATTTCATTTTATTGCACATTGTACAATTTACCTTCACTTTGTATGGTTTGCCCTTCTGATTGTACGGTTTACTCCTACCTGTATGATTTAAAAAACTTGTCAAATTTGAGCAAATCCTTTGTCATTTATTCTTCTTCTCAGAGGTGGATTTGTTGCCTATATCTACCCTGCCCTTTACTTTGGTCGATGTTCTCACCGACTCATATTTTTGTTTCAGCTATGTATCATAGTTTGTGACTACAATATTCATATCTTCCACTTGGGTTTGAAGAATTGAATTTTGGTTCTTCAACTTGGCTACGTAATTACCTATTTCTATTACTTTCAACCTATGCTGATTGGTTTTTATTCAGCAGTCTTCAGGAGTTCCTTCAATTGTTTTTCATGATCAGTGGTACTCTTCTTCAACTTCTCCTACTAATATGCTTCTATTCAAACTGCTACCTGAAGATTTTTGTTTTTCTGTATAATGGTCTTCAGATATTGATCAATATTAACCTCCAAGGCATGAACAATCTTTTCCTTAGCACTCAATTGCACCTACTTATCCAAGACTATCTCACTATATCATTTATTATCCTGTGTGAGCTCTTATATCTTCTTAGCCTACATCGCTAGTTGCTCCTCTTTCTCGATCAACTACATTTTTAGTTGTTCATACTTTATTCGGATTTGAGCTTCCAACTTCTTAATCTTATCTTCTACCATCTGTGAGACTTGTCGCTTCTCCTCTTCAAGCAAACTAATTTTAGCTTCAAAACCAACCTTGGTACTTAGCATTTCTTCTAATTTCTTTGGTTTCTCTTCTATCACAACCTTACTCTTCTATAATCCTTCCTCCATTATGATCATTTATTTTTGAGTGGCCTTAGTCTCCTTTTTTTGAGCCTCCTTAAGCTAATAGATATGCTCCAATACTATGCTCAACCACTAAATCTAATGTTTTAGGAAGTTCAAATTGCCCAATCCTGTAGTAACCCTCTTGTGTTTTAACTCCATTGTATTCATGGGACAAGTTGGATGATTGGTTCTATCTAGGTACAACCTCAGATGTTTCCTGTAATTGGTTCTCACTCCATCTAGCAAGTCATACCTTCCTAACATCGTTGTTACCTCTTCCCTGGGTAACTTCCATGGGTGTTGTACATGAATATTCATAATTTTCCTTATACGCTCCTCACTACTCACCCATTTTGTGATCTTCTCCAACTCGATAAACACTTTTTCTTCCCACAACTTCAACTCTCCAATGCATCCAATACAAAACTGTAATTTAGCACTAGCTATGGTATTGCCTATATGAGGGAAGAAATGTTCTACCTTATCTTCTACTCCTCATGCATCATCCTCAGTTTCAACCTTTGAGAATTGTGATACCTCTAAAAGGTAACTTGTTTTCATCCTCTATAGTTCTTCCTCTATCGAATATTGTTCTTTATCTTCTTCCATGTAGTGGATAAAGCTTCCTCCCAACTCTAGTAGTGTTATTTCTATGTTTATCTTTTCCTATGGTGGAGCATTTTCCACAGTCCTCTCCACCTCCACATATTCTTACACATTCACACTCTCTTACTGGTATTGCTACTACTCTGTTGATTCTTGGGATTCTTTTTGTTTGATTAAGTCCACCTGTTATTCTTTTATAACTTGTTCTTCTTCCTTATCCTATTGGGTTTTTATCACTATGAATTTTTCAACAATAGGTTATTCTTATTCCTGTGATTCCTTCATCTCTTCTTGTGCATCACTCTGATTATTTTAATTCAAACCTCATCCCATCACAAATTTGAAATGAGGCTTTTTTCTCTAGACTCTTCCTCTGAGGCTTCCACTCTCACCTCGGTTCTCTCCTTTTCCTCCTGAGTAGTAGCTGCTACTTCTTGTGCTATCTGCCTCACTTCTATATCCTCCAATATTTTTAAAGAGTCCAAAAATTCAAATTCATCATGCTAAAAAATATGTGGGGATTCCAACATCTCTTTTGCTCATGTTCAATTCCAATTGTGCAAATCCATCTTCTCTAAGTCTGAATGTTCCTCTTCTTGCTAATTTTTTTGTATATTCTCGACTTGTTTTTTTATTTTCCATTCTTTCCCCATAATTTCCTTCCTTTATTAAATTGATGACTTCTCCTACTACAGTTGCTGAAATGCTTTTCGTTCTAGTTCAGGTTCCAACTTCCTAGGTCTTTTTCTCTAAGGGTGTACATCCTCCTATACTAAAATGGCTCGTTGCTCTTTCTTTGTTTGAGACTTTCTAAAATCTCATTTTGAATTGATATTTAATTTGTCCACATTAAAATGGTTGGGTGTCCTATATTAAAATTCCTAGCTTCTATCAAACTTGAAAAGTGGATTCCCATATCTGTAACAACATTTAATAATAGTCCAATGGCATGGAAAGTCATAGTAAAATTCTTTAGCCTTTTTGTTAGTACTTCATGCATCTTTTTTCTATAGATAGGTACCCAAATAATACTTGATTTCTTTGGTGATATCCTCCACATACTAAGCCATCTATATTGGCATCTCCATGGCTCATGTATCCCCTGACAGTCAAGACATCATAGTATTCATAGCACATGGTCAATATTTTCCTTTCAACTAGCTCTATTTGATTCCTTGAGTCCCTGCACCCGAGATCTTTGCATCGATTAGTGATTTCACATTGGTAAGTAAAATGATGATGTGATGTGTCTCAAATAGATCAACCAAATTCTTAACTACCTCCATGTCATATGTTGGTAATCCAAATGTCTTTCTGAATGCCTCTGTTGTAACTTCTACTTTCACCGATCGCTTGCCCACATTGACACAGGTAATTCTAGTTATAGGATTATACACTAGAACCATCTACAATAGATAGTTGTAGAAGAAGGTCTTCTGGTACGATGGCACTTGCCTATTACAATTACACCAACCTCCTCAAATTGTTTCCTCCATGGGTGGTTCTTGTTCTCTTCATTACTCCACCACTTCTTGTATGCTTCTCCTCCATGTTGTACAAAGGATATACTCTTTATCTCAACCTAGATCTGCTTAGGTTTTCTACTCAGATACTTATTTAGATCTAGGTAATGGAATTCACTCCTTAACTCCCTCCTTTGGAATATTTCTTATGCCATTTCCTCCTATCAAAATATTAGTGGTTTCCTTCTCCGATCATCCCTCCAATATCTCTACCCTCTCCATGGCTTGTATCCTCATCTCATCTAAGGACAAGTACAAAAACAAACACAGGACTAAAACTATCACCCTTTGTATTACCATGAATGTGACTCTCTCTCGTGTCAGGGTCCTAGTAACTATTCCACCCTATTAGTTGTAATTCTTCTTAATCGGTATTCGAACTCTTTGAAAAAAATAAATTTTCTACCATTTATTCGATCAACTTACTACTTGGACATAACCTATTCTACAATTAGAATTGTTCTAGAAATCATACAGTCTATTGTAAACTGTGCAGTACGTTCTTCTATTTTCTCCTGTACAGTTTCCAAATCAACAACCCTCCTCTAGATCATACAATCTTCGTGATTGCTTCAAATTGTTCAATATTCTACAAATCATACAATTGCTAGACAAAACTTTATAGGTTCATACTACTCCATACACCATCACTATCTAGCTGATTCCCTTAACTGAATCTGAACACTTTCATACTATTTCGTACGATCTGCTCAAAAATCCCAAAATAACCCAAAAATTGCTTGAAATCATACAATTTTATCCTGAGATCATACAATCTACCTCCAAATTATACAACATGTCTCTTGAAACTCTTGTTCACTTGAAAATTTCTTTTTTCACCTCTCCTCCATGATTTCTCTCTAACCTAGTTGCCGAAATACCTCGATCTATCTTTTCAGTGCCTTTCGAGAACAATTTTTAAAATTTTCCACACTTGGCATAATTTATCCCAAAAAACAAAATTTCTTACCTATTTAACAGGGTTTTACGATCTTATTCTTCCTTTCTTCTATCTTCTCTAGTTTGTTTTTGGCCACTTTTATTAGATTAGGATTTGTAATAGCCTTTCTACTACAATTTATTTACTTTGGCTCCAATTTACAACTTCCTAAAACCTTGGTGTACATTTTCCATAATTTGGTTCGTGTATGGATGCCTTTTGCTGTAAAACCCTTGCATTTCCTTCATCTAAACTTAAAATTTTCTTTAAATGGAGTTGAATCCTTTGCTTTTCTTCTCTGGTTTGATTTTCTTGAATGTAAAAAGTCTTCTTGGTGCAAATTTAGAAATGGGTCATGCAAAATTTCAACTTAATGATGTATTTTAATGCCCATGCAGTCGATTCTATTCAATTGCACACTTTCACCTTCACCCTCAAAAAACATTTTGAATTCCTCCTTGTATGGTTTGTGTAATTGCTAAGGATAGCCCTGTATTTAAATTGTTCTCAAACCCTAAATGCTCCAAATTTGAAATTGCACCACTTTGCATGTATTTTCATCTTCCTTTCCAGATTATAAACAACTCACCACTTTTCCATGTGATTTTAACTTTTTCTTGTGCTTTTTTGACAACACATCATTTTGCACAGGTGAAAATTAAATGCGACGATTGAAAATTATACAATTGCACATAGAACCACACAATGTACGATCTAAATTGTACAACATGCCTCTTTGTATAATTTAACATGTACTTTTTCCAAAAAAAATTGTACGATCTCCCACTTATGCTTTTTAGCTTAAAAATTAACTTGTATGATCTATCGCTTAGAGAATTTTTCTATTTTTCTCTCTTTGAAGAGTTTGTCGTTTCTGGTTTTGAAACCACTTCCTTATTAATTGCAACCTGAGGGATTTTCACAACTAAGGAATTTTATTTTATTTTATTTTACTTTTCCTTTTCTTTATCTTTATCTTTTTTTTTCATTTTTCTAACTATTTACACTTACCATCGTGGGAATCACACAATGATATTCACTTGTAAGGTCCTATATGATTCTTCTCTTGGAGGTTCAACTGTGACATTCTGAATGGTTGTGTCACCTGGTGCCACTTACTCTCTTGGGTGATTCATCTCCACTTGTGATGTTACTGAATTCCTTGTCCTTCTACTACCATGTGTACAATTTGGAATTGTACAATTGCAAACTGGAGTATCTTCACCTGGTGTTCCTTCCTCTTATCATGTAAGTGATTGATCCCTTGGTAGAAGTGTCCTTACCACTCTACTATCATTCAAGTGACTTCTCCACCTATATCCTCGGATAAATTCTAGTTCCAAACTTGGTGATTAGATCCTTTGTTGTCCTTAGTTTATTTCATATACAAAATGCACTCTTCCTCTTTCAGAAAGGCCTCTATCGTACGAGTGTCTTCTCCATCCTATTTCTCTTGACATCAGGCATCTCTGCACTAGTGGTGATTCTTCCCTTTCTTGGAGTAATCCTCTACCACCTACCACTATTTGAGGTCCTTTTTGGAGTAGTGGTGGTTGTCCCAATGGATATTGCCTTGTGGGATTACATAAGATTTCTCTCATCCTTGGTATACCATGCAAATTCCCTATTCAATTCATACATGCTAAAGGTGCATTTCTTGGCCATATAGGAGTAGGGGGTCAAAAAATTACTCATCCTCTTCATCCTCTAATTGGAACATCACATTGAATTTGTTCATTCCATGGTCAAATACCTCCTCCCCTTTCTTGCTGAAGCCTTAGGGGTCCTTGTCTATTCCTTCCTCATATTGCTTGTTTATCAAGAGTTATCTCTACCAACTCAATGTTGGCTAGTGTACTTATGTTTGGTGACAACTATTACAATGTTCTAATTCTTTAATTTTTATGCACTAAGTGATATCTCCATATTATTTCCTTGAAGTATCTTTATGGATATGAAGTTGCTAAGACCTCTATGTATGCATCAAAAAATCTATCTCAGAACTTGAATTGTTTCAATTATCTTCTCTCTATTCCACCCAATATGTTGGCAAATTCATTAGTCTCCCTAATATCCTTACTTCTCTCCTTTGTATTCTTAACTATTGATAGGCTATTGTATATGCTTGCTATTCGAGGTTGGTTTGATGCTCTTGTGATATCCCTAGTTGTTGATGTGTTGTTATAACTACTGGGGGATCACACTCATCCTGAGGATTCTAGGGATTCTTTGGGAAATCGTTATCATCACTACTTTTTGTGCTAGGTTACCTTACTAGCCAATGCATTCCTTCATCACTGGAGTCACTAAAATCTAGTTGTGCATTACCTTATGATTTAGGTGATGTTTTTTCTTCCTCAATGTCTTGCAAAAGCATTTTTGTATCTTCATTCATAATTGGCAGAGCACTTGGTGGTACTTGTAAACTTGTGCTTGCACCATTATTTCTTATACCACTCCTTGGGGTTATTGCCTCATCATCCTTAGTTTCCCATTCTAATTATTATAGCCTGGTTTTTCTTTATTCATCCAATATTCATATTATACAATCCAATTCTTGGATGATTTTTTCCCTCAACCTTTCATTATGACCATGCAAAATCTGATATTCCTCCTATAGTTGATGAGTCTAAAGTTGCATTCTATATTGCAATAGCCCTATCTAATATAATGGAGTAATTCCAACCAATTATTCATTGATGGTCTCATTTTTATTGTCTTTTGAAACTTTTATTTCAAAGGTGTCCACTCTATCCTCATAGTGTACTGTTAGCCTATCCTTCTTCATCCTTGAAATTATTGAGATAGTTCTCTACTCTCCACTTGAGGATACATTGTGTTCCTATTTACTTGGGGTGCTTCTTCCTACCTTCTCATATTTCTAGGTGACAATACTATCTCCTGATTTCCTCTTTTATTTAGAGTAATTCATTCTTCATCTTCCTCCATCACTCGTTTGGTCCTATCTGCAAATCTGATGTGTACTCATAATATTCTTCTTTATTTGAGTTGAGGTACCAACTCTTGTTCTATAGTTGGTCTTGTCTCCTCTTCTTCTACAAATAAGTGTACGAGTCTTGTGTCAAGCTCCTCTTGTGATGGGCCTAGCTCACCTTGAGTTCTCCATTGAGCTTCATCTCGTCTTCTTTGTTTGATTTCTTACAAATAAATGAATAAGCACTATAACTTGTAAGAATTCAACTTTGAGCCATTTACAATGTTAGGTACCTCCATTCCATTCAATTTTTGTAACTTGAATGCTCTATTATTCATTACTTCGACCACTTTATAGAGACCAGGCCATAGTGTCTTCAACTTATCGAGCTTTATTTCCCTCTTTCTATTAAACTTTAGAACCAAGTCACCTGGACTAAGTTCTAACTTTCTCAAATGTTTTTCATGCCACAAATTCCTTCTTTTCTAAGCTACTTACATCACCCATTGTGCCATGATTTTTCTTTCATCTAACTTGATCAGTTTTGTCAGTCATTCTTCCAAACTTTCTTAATCACCCAAGCAATGCACAATCACAACTCTCAAACTTGGTATCAATAATTCAACTGGCACCACTGCCTCCTATCTATACATTAATTGGAAAGGTGTATGATCTATTTTTGGTTTAAAAGTTGTTCTATATAACCACACAACCGATGGTAGCCTTTCCTCCCAATCTTCTCCTTCTATTCCACATATTTTATATAAAGTAGATACCAAGACTTTATTTGTTGCTTCCACCTACGCATTCGGTCTAGGATAGTACGAACTAGAAAATGTGTGCAAAATCCTAAATTACATTGTCAGCATCTTGATAATCTTATTTACAAATTGCCCTCATCGATCACTAGTTATCTATAGTAGAATACCAAATATTGTAATTACCTACTCATACAAAAATCTTGTTGTAATTTTGATTGAGTTATTAGGTAAAGCTCTTGCTTTGATCCATTTTATCAAGTATTTTTTTACTACTACAATGTACCTGCACTTCATTCTACAAGATGTCTTCAATGGTCCAATGAAGTCCAATCCCCATATTTCAAATATTGAAGAACACAAGCTTATACTGAGAGGGGGGGGTGAACAGTCTAAGACCACTTTTAACTTTATCTATCAATACAACTTTCAAACCATTAACATGCAGAATAAAGATAGCAGTAATAACAATAGTAAAATAATGCACAAAATGCAATCCACAAAGAGACACAACGAATTTACGTGGTTCACCCAAGGTGGGCTACTCCACGGATAAAACTTTTCTTCTAAAAGTTGTATCAAAGTCCTCTAGGAATCCTTCCCGATTACAATGTTTATGAGCCTCAGCTCAAAGGAGACACCTTCCCCTAATTCTGCTTAGGCTAGTCATCCTCTAGAAGACCTCTACCTCCTCTGCCCTTAGCAAGTGGAATTCTGTCCACAGAAGACACCTGTCTTCCCTGATCTGGCTGAAGATCTATGTCCTCAATTCTGTCACAGCAAAGCTGGTCCTCTTCTTTGCACCAAACACAATCCTTCGGTCTGGCACAATACTGTTCCTCTTCCTCTATTCTTTTTTTGTGCTTGGTTGAAGCCAATATTTTACTATCTGTGCAAATACTACAGTTCTCGATAAAAAACATAGTAGCATAGATTTCGTGTATACTGCGTATACACAGTAATACAATCTTTGCAAGTTACAGCAGCACTATCTTCGCAACAGCAACACTATCTTCGCAATAGCAGCACTTCCTTTTCACTTTTTTTCTAAGTCATGATAGCACTGTCTTCACAACCTCTATCTAAACACAACAAATGCTCAGGCTTCTACTTATGCACTTTTGCGATCGATCTTCTCCCCGCACTCTCTCTACGCAATTCGCATTTTGAATGCACACTTCATCAATTGCACAAACTATCAAAACATCCCTCCTTTTATAGAGTAAGATCCATGGTCATTACATCCAAACTTAGTCGGTCGTTATACGTCGGCTACTAAAACCTATGCTGCATCGGCCCAGATTTTAACTTTTTTGGCTCAAAGTTAACTCTGTGCTCAACTGCCTCCCTGTAGCTTCTAGCGCAAAACTTCAACATGTCGTGATATCATGACACCTTTGCCTGTCGTACACCCTCTATAGCTTACTGTAGCGATATCGTGATGCTTTTGCTTTTGTCTGCTTCCCTTGGCACTTCTATCATGAAATCGTGACACTTTTGCCTTTCGCTAACATCATCTCACTTCTGTCATGAAATCATGAAACTTTAGACTTCAAAGCCTTCTTCTCTGCTTCTGTCGTGAAATTGCGACACCTTTGCCTGTTGCTGATGTCATCAGCAACTCTGTCATGAAATCATGATGCTTTAGACTTCAAAACCTTCTTCTCAGCTTTTGTCATGAAATCGCGACACCTTTGCCTCTTGCTGACGTCATCAGCAACTCTGTCGTGAAATCATGACACTTCTTTCTTCTTCAACCTTTTCTTGGTTTGCACTAGCAAAAATGGAACATGTCACGAAATCACAACGCTTTCACTGCCTTAAGCTCTTTTCTACCAACTGCTCGTGAAATTGGAACATGTCGCAAAATCATGAGGCTTTCGCTGCCTTAAGCACTTTTCTACCAACTGCTCGTGAAACTAGAACATGTCACGAAATCACGACGCTTTCGTTGCCTTAAGCATTTTTTTGCCATATGCCCGTGAAACTGGAACATGTCATGAAATCACGATGCTTTCGCTAACTGCAGGCTGCAAACTCAACCTGTCGTGAAATCACAACACTTTCTGCATCCATACAACTTCTTTGAAACCTGTCGTGAAATCGTGACGCTTTTGCCAACTGCAAGCTGCCAACTCAACCTGTCGCAAAATCATGACACTTTTTGCATCCATACAACTTATTTGAAACCTGTCACAAAATCATGATGCTTTTGCCAACTGCAAGCTACCACCTCAACCTGTCGTGAAATCACGACACTTTCTGCAACTCAACCCTACCAACTCAAACTTGTCATGAAATCGCTACACTTCCTGCAACTCAACGCTGCCAACTCAACTTGTTGCAAAATCGTGACACTTTCTGCCTGAACTTTCTCTCTCCTAAAACATGTCACGAAATCGTGACAATTTTTCCAGCTGCCTGCAAACTTTTACTAACTTATCTTTTTCTTGATCTTTTGCAACTGGATTTTCTAGGAGACTTACTGACCAGCTGAAACCTTCATCAAAACACATACTTAGACATAAAACCAAATTGCTCCAATAACTCCTTGACATCAAAAAAAACAACTACCAAGAGCTCCTTGACATCAATGACAACAACTAAACTTAGGCAAAGGCAATATACTCAAGGTACCCAAAATTGCCAACAATCTCCCCCTTTTTCATTGATGGCAACCCTTTACTAAAAACACATCTTAAAGAGCCAAAATTGAAATCAATCTCTTTGAAGTTTTGCTCCCCCTGACTTGAAGCTTTCCTCTTCACTTGAAACTCTCCCCCTTACTCATATCTCTCCCCCTTACTCAAAACTCTCCCCCTTTGTCATCAATGGCAAAGGGTCACCTTTGGGGCTTGGGACTAAAAATGAGTCTCTTAGCTTAGTCCCTCCCCCACTTCCTAATGAGGTGATTTAAAACAGAGTTAGGAGTGAAACTCCCATAAGACACTCATCATCATCAGTGTCTACAATTTCTTTGTCGGGCCTTTTCTTGAGCTCTTTGTTAATGTTTTTGTTCTTGGCACTTTTCTTGTTCTTGTTCTCATCTCTTTTCTTGTCCACACCTTGATCCTTGGACCTGTTTATACCACTATTTTTGTTCTTGTACCTTGGAAGATTAGATCTGCATTTTCTGGCTGAGTGACCTATATTGTTGCACTTGTAACAAACAACATTATTTCTTTCAGTCATAGTTGTTCTTTGAATTTTCCTGTTCTGACTAACCCGGTTCCTGTTATTTGAATTGCAAAAAATTGCCTTGTGCCCGAACTGATTACAAGAGTAGCAATACCCTTGAAATAAATTACGACTTCTAAAATTATTGTTAACCTTCTTTATTTGATACATGCAATGTGCAGCCATGTGTCCAAACCTGTAACACGCAAAACATCTATCAAAAAATTTTCTTTTAAACGATTTCTTGGGTCTCAAGAACTTCTATTTCATATCAAAAAATCTGTTTTTTGTTTCTGCGGATTCATCACTCATAGAATCATGATCTGAAGTACTTTCTTCATCAAAACTTTCTTCTTTTTGAAATCTCTTGCTAGGTTCCCCAATCTGTTTCTTGTGCGGCTCAACAAAATCGAGACCTGTTTTATCTGTTGGATTTCTTTGATTTTTGATGAGAGACTTAACCTTCTTGGAGCTATCCTAAAATCTGTAGAGTTTATTCTTATAATATTTATTTTCTTCTTTCAAAGAAACCATTTTCTGCTCTAACTCATTATACTCAAGAATCTTAGACTCTAACTCATCCTTGAGTTCCTGTGTTTTGGCTATAAATAAGTCGAGACTTTTGATAAGATCGTTTCTCTCCATACAACATTCATCTAACTTAACCTTGAGTCTATCATTCTTCTTTCTTTCCTTTTCCAAAACATTGAGAGCATTATTGAGTTCACATTCAAGATTCTCTATTTGATTGCACTTTGAATTATCAAGAGCTTTTTCTGATTTCTTATTACTAGATGTGCTAACCTTTTCAAAAACCTTACATGCATCTTCCTTATCATTTTTTGAAGCATCCTCATACATACTAGCAACCAATTCATTATTTGTGCAATCATCCTCAAGGTGCCCAAAATTTCCACATCTAAAGCATTTCATGATCGTGAATTTATGTTTCGGTTCTTCCTCTTTTTTTGAAATGAATAGCATCTCATTTTCATTATCACTGGAAGAGCTTTCACTATCACTGCTAGAACACTTACTTTGTCCAAATAGAAGCTCTTCTTGTTCTTGAGTGAATACCTCTTTTCTTGATTGTTGTGATCATCTTTGTTCTTTCTGTAATACCTGTGCTTTTCAGAATCCTTGCTTTTGACATCCTATAAATTTTCATCACTTTCATATTTGGAAACATTACAGTCAGTAGCATAATGACCATACTTTCCACAGTTGAAACATCTTATATTTTTCTTGCTTTTGTGCTTTCTAGAGAATTTGCCTTTCTTGCTGTAATATGCTTCTTCCTCACTAGAAGACTCATCACTTTCTTGAATCTGTTTGCCTTTTGATTTCTTGGTAGCTTTGAAAGCTACCTCTTTCTTTATATCGACATTCACTTGAGTTCTCAGCTCAAAAGCTGCAAGAATACTATGGAGCTCATCCTTTTTCAACTTATCTAAATCTTTGGCTTCCTCAATAGCAGAAATATTTTCACTAAGTCTATTAGGAAGAGATCTTAAAATCTTATCACACACATCATTTTCAGTTATGGGTATGAAGTTAGGGGTGTGAAGTGAGGGGTATGAAGAAACATTGATTTATTTTGTTTTTAAAAAATATATATATATTTTTTGGATTTTCTAAAGTTTTTGATTTTTTTATTTTCTAACGTTTTGATTTTTTGTTTTTTTTTCTAAGGTTAAAAAATTAAGATTAAAATTAAAATTTTAAAGTTCCTCATAAAAAAATAAATTTAAATTAAATTTTTAAAGTTCCTATTTTTTTTAATTAAATTTTACAATTAAAAAATTAAAAAAAAAAAAAAAACACTTCTTTAATCAATTAAGGTATCATACCCCTCACTTCATACCCCTAACTTCATACCCATCACTTTATATGCCTTTATTAATGCCCCTCCTCTTCATACCCCTAAATTTAATAAATTAAGGTCTAATACCCCTAACTTCATACCCCTCAGTTCACACCCCTTCATATCCCTTTCTTCATACCCCTTTCTTCATAACCCTAACTTTATATCCCTTTTTTATTCCCCCTAACTTCATACCTCTAACTTCATACCATTTTTATCATACCTCTAACTTCATACCACTTTATTCATACCCCTTTCTTCATACCCCTAAGTTCATACCCCTTTACTTCATACCCTTAAGTAATTGAATACTTACAAAAACCACTTCTTTAATCAATTAAAATCTCATATCTCTTTCTTCATAGCACTATTTAAAAAATTAATGTCTCATACCTCTCACTTCATATCCCTAACTTCATTCACTTTATATCCCTTTCTTCATACCCATAACTTCATACCCCTTACTTCATACCTCTTTCTTCATACCCCTAACTTCATATCTCTTTTTCATATCCCTCACTTCATATCTCTTTTTCATACCCCTCACTTCATACACCTAACTAATTGAATACTTACAAAAACCACTTCTTTAAATAATTAATGTCTCATACCCCTCACTTCATACCCCTAACTTAATTCACTTCATACCCCTTTCTTCATACCCCTAACTTCATATCCCTTACTTCATACCTCTTTCTTCATACCCCTAACTTCATATCTCTTTCTTCATACCCCTCACTTCATACCTCTTTCTTTATAACCCTCACTTCATACCCCTTTCTTCATACCCATAACTAATTGAATACTTACAAATCATAATGTTTCATACCCCTTACTTCATACCCTTAACTTCACTCACTTCATACCCTTTTCTTTATACCCACTAACTTCATACCCCTAACATCATACCACTTTCTTCATACCCCTAACTTAATACCCCTTTATTCATACCCCTTTATTCATAACCCTTTCTTTATACCCCTCACTAAATACCCCTCACTTCATACCTCTAAGTAATTGAATACTTACAAAAACCACATCTTTAATCAATTAATGTCTCATATCCTTTTCTTCATACCCCTCACTTAATACCCCTAACTAATTGAATACTTACAAAAATCCCTCACTTCATATCGCTAAATTCATACCCGTAACTTCATACCCCTCAATTCATACCTTTATTTTCATACCTCCTAACTCATATCCCTAACTTCATACCCTTTTATTCATACATATTTCTTCATACCCCTCACTAAATACCCCTAAGTAATTGAATACTTAGAAAAACCATTTTTTAATCAGTTAATGTCTCATATCCCTTTATTCATACTCCTAAATAATTTAATACTTACAAAAAATACTTCTTTAATGAATTAAGGTCTCATACCCCTCATTTCATACCCCTAACTTCATTCACTTCATACCCCTTTCTTTATACCCCTAACTTCATACCCCTAAATTTAAATCCTTAAATTCATATCCCTCACTTCATACCCCTCACTTCATACCCTTAAATTCATACCCCTCATGTCATACCCCTAAGTAATTTAATATTTACAAGAACCACTTTTTTTATCAATTAATATCTCATATCTCTTTCTTCATACCTTTTTATTCATATCACTTTATTCATACCCCTTTCTTCACATCCCTTTATTCATATCCATTTTTCATACCACTCACTAAATACCCCTTACTTCATACCCCTAAGTAATTGAATACTTACAAAACCCACTTCTTTAATCAATTAATGTCTCACATTTCATTCTTCATACCCCTCACTTTATACCCCTTTCTTCATACATCATACGTCATACCCCTTTTTTCATACCTCTCACTAATTGAAAACTTACAAAAACCACTTTTTTAATCAATTAAGGTCTCATACCCCTCACTTCATACCCCTAACTTCATACCCCTAGCTTCATACCCCTAACTTCATTCCCCTTTCTTGATACCCCATTCTTCATACCCTTAACTTTGTACCCCCTTTATTCATACCCCTTTCTTCATAACCCTCACTAAATACCCCTTACTTCATACCCTTAAGTAATTTAATACTTAAAAAAACCATTTTTTATTCAATTAATATCTCATATCCCTTTATTCATACCCCTCACTTTATACCCCTTTCTTCATACCTCTCACTTTATACTCCTTTCTTCATACCCCTACCTAATTGAATACTTATAAGAAATAATTTTTTTATTAATTAAGGTCTCATACCCCTCACTTCATACCCCTAACTTCATTCAGTTCATACCACTTTATTCATACCCATTTATTGATAGCTCTTTCTTCATTACCCTCACTAAATACCCCTTACTTCATACCCCTATCTAATTGACTTCTTAAAAAAATATTTTTTTTAATCAATCAATGTCTCATATCCTTTTCTTCATACCCCTCACTTCATACCCCTTTCTTCATACCCTAACTAATTGAATACTTAAAAAAACCCACTTTTTTAATCAATTAAGGCCTCATACCCCTCACTTGATACCCCTAACTTCATTCACTTCATACCTCTTTCTTCATACCCCTAACTTCATACCCCTAAATTCATACCCCTCACTTTATACCTCTTTTTTCATACTCCTCATTTCATACCCCTTTTTCATACCAATAACTAATTGAATAATTGAAAAAACTACTTTTTTAATCAATTAGTGTCTCATACCCCTCACTTCATACCCCTAACTTCAGTCACTTCATATCTTATACATATTTTTCATACTCCTAACTTCATACCCCTTTATTCTTAACCCTTTTTCATACCCCTTTCTTCATATCTGTCATTAAATACCCCTCGCTTCACACCCCTAAGTAATTGAATAATTATAAAAACCACTTTTTTAATCAATTAAGGTCTTATAAAAATGGTAGTTCAAGTTCACCACTTACACGACAATCTAGGAGGAATGCATCAAGATTGTAACTAGTCCCTAAGCTAGAATGACGATTGAGTTTGTTCTAATTGGGTAACACATATGGTTATATATCGTGCAGTAAATGCACTTGAAGTTACTAAAAAAATAATCTAGTTTTCTCTATTTATCATTGGAGAAGATAATTCATCTAGAGTGTTTCTTACAAGACCATTAGTCCTATAGAGACATATCAAGCCATCCAATTTGATAGTGATGCATGCTAGATGTAAAGTAGACTAGTCTCCCTATGTGAACAGTCAGAGAAGCAACATTGGTATCTAAAATTAAATATTCATAGTGTATCTAAAATTATCCACTTAAAGCTAATACAAATTAAATGACGATGGTTTTAAATGTTATAAATCAAATATTTCAATCAAAGTGGAGAATTGTGCCTAACATTAAAAGGAAAGTTTGTAGCTAATACAACTTAAATGATGATGGTTTTAAATTTTATAAATAAAATATTTTAAATATTGGATTTTTGATGAATAAGTGTAGGATCAAAGTGGATAATTGTGCCTAACATTAAAATGAAAGTTTGTAGCAATCTTGATCTTGCAAATTTGGTTAGTATAGAAAGATTTTTTTTTAATTTATTTGACTTAAAAGAAAAGCTAAGGAAGGAAAGAGCTTGAGTGATTTACAATGGAAGAAATGGTTCTAATACTTAAACCCTAAAATCTAATACCTTAATTGATTAAAGTTAGGGGTATGAGACATTAATTGATTAAAGAATTGGTTTTTATAGGTATTCAATCAGTGAGGGGTATGAAGTGAGGGGATATGAAGTTAGGGTTATGAATAAAGGGGTATGAAGTTAGGGGTATGAAAAAAGAGGTATGGAGTTAGGGGTGTGAAGTGAGAGGTATGAAGAAACATTGACTTTTTTTTTTTTTAAAACATTGATTTTTTTTTTCTAAAGTTTTTGAAAAAAATTTGATTTTCTAACATTTTGATTTTTTTGTTTTTTTTTCTAAGGATAAAAAATTAAAATTTTAAAGTTTATAAGAAAAAAAGAAAAAAAATTAAATTTTAAATTAAAATTATAAAGTTCTTAATTTTTTAAATTAAAGTTTATAATTAAAAAAAATAAAATTAAAAAAATACTTCTTTAATCAATTAAGGTCTCATACCCCTAACTTCATACCCCTCACTTCATACCCCTAACTTCATACCCCTCAATTCATACCCCTTTCTTCATACCCCTCTCTTCATACCCCTAACTTTAATCAATTAAGGTCTCATACCCCTAACTTCATACCCCTCACTTCACACCCCTTTCTTCATACCTTTCACTTCATACCTCTTTCTTCAAACCCCTTTCTTCATACCCCTTTTTTCATACCCCTTTCTTAATACTCCCTAAATTCATACCCATAACTTTGTACCCATTTCTTCATATCCCTAACTTCATACCCCTTTTTTCAAACCTCTTTGTTCATACCCCTCACTAAATATCCCTCAATTCATACCCCTAAGTAATTGAATACTTACAAAAACCACTTATTTAATCAATTAAAATCGCATATCTCTTTCTTCATACCTCTCACTTCATACCCCTTTCTTCATACCCTTAACTAATTGAATACTTACAAAAACCATTTTTTTAATCAATTAATGTCTCATACCCCTCACTTCATACCCCTAACTTCATTCACTTCATACCACTTTCTTCATACCCCTTTCTTCATATCTCTAAATTCATATCCTAACTTCATACCTCTTTATTCATACCCCTTTATTTATACCCCTCACTAAATACCACTCACTTCATACCCCTAAGTAATTTAATACTTACAAAAACCATTTTTTAATCAATTAATGTCTCATATCCCTTTCTTCGCACCCTTCACTTCATACCTCTTTCTTCATACCCCTAAATTTATACCCCTAACTTCATACCTCTTTATTCATACCCGTAAATTCATACTCCTAACTTCATACCCTTTTATTCATACCCCTTTCTTCATACCCCTCACTAAATAACCCTCACTTCATACCCCTAAGTAATTGAATACTTATGAAAACCACTTCTTTAATTAATTAATTTCTTATATCCTTTTCTTCATACCCCTTGCTGAATACCCCTTTCTTCATACCCATAACTAATTGAATACTTATAAAAAATCACTTCTTTAATCAATTAAGGCATCATATCCCTCACTTGATATCCATAACTTCATTCACTTCATACCTCTTTCTTCATACCCCTAACTTCATACCCCTTTCTTCATATCCCTAACTTCATACCCGTTTATTCACACCCCTTTCTTCATACCCCTTTCTTCATACCCCTCATAAATACCCCTCATTTCATATACGTAAGTAATTGAATACTTACAAAAATTACTTATTTAATCAATTAATGTCTCATATCACTTTGTTCATTGTAGCACCCTAAAATTGGCGCAGTTAAACCATCAGTAAAAAGTAGAAATTTGAATTTTAACCCCGAAACCGCCCGTTAACCGCTTACCTCATTTTTCATGCCATTTTTAGAGGTTGTTGTGACCGTTGGACGATATCATCGTCGATCTGACGATATCATCCCAAATCGGATGAATTCGTCTGGAATAGAACGTCTAGATGATTTCATCCCAAAACTAAATTTTTGCAATTAGCTTCTGTTCCAATGACCTCTCCAACTTGGGTAGAAGCGTGTCTACGGTTGGAGATTCCCACATTGGGGATCTCCCAGATTGGGATGATCCCCAACCTCCTAACCTCCCCCTAATCCTATATAAACTAGGATTTTCCTAGTTTATCCCCCTGACTCCCTACCTGGCTGCCTGGCTGATTATTTCCTTGTAATTTTAGTTTTTGTGTGATCTCCCATCATTTGCACTTGTGTTTTCAAGTTTTGTTGTAGGATTTCACTGTGTTTCAGCCAGAGGTAGCTCGGATCATCGCAGGCGATTCAACTACAATTTTAGATGATCCTGTCAAGATCGACGATGATCTTGTACGATTACAGATGATCTGGTCTGCAATTCAGCTTGGGGCAATCAGAGCCTTGAGTTTGCATTCTCTATCTCATTTTCCTTATTTATTGGTGCATTAGATTAATTTACTTCTGTTTTGCATCTTGGAGTTCACCTCATTTAGCATAATTGCATGATAAAATTCAAAATAAGTTTCCAAAATAGTGCATCTCATTTAATTTGATATCTGGATTTATCATTCAAACATCTATACTCTTATTTCTATCATTTTGCATCATTCTTGCAATTGTATTTTTGGTTTTTGGTGTCTATTTTCTTGATTGTAGTTTTTGATGAATTTGATGAATTCATCAGGTCGTTGATGATCTTGGGTGATCTCAGATGATCTCCTATGATTTGGGATGATTCTGTACAATTATAGATGATCCTGTCATATCCGAGATGATCTGGACTCCTACAAGCTTCAGAATCTTCATCAGACATAAGAAATCAGGTGTACTCTTCTCCATTTTATATATTCTCTGTATTCAATCACATTAGGATTCATTTATGTCTCTTGTCTTCATATAAATCAGAATCTTCATATAGAATAGCTTAGCTTCATTTTGGCCAACCTAGGAATCTGAATGATTGAACATAAAACGAACAAATCAAACCCATTCTCAACCTAGGCATGGAAACTGCCACTCAAAGTTTCCTGGTGAACCCCACCATCCATCAAAAATTCACCTTTATACCCCTCCCCCGAGAGGCACGACCTTCAAAGGGCCTCTCCGTCCGAGGTATTGTTCCATCCTTTTCTCACCCCCTTTCGGGTACGGATCCTTTAGCCTGAAGGTAAGGGTGCAAAAAATTTGGGCGATACATTTTGGTGAACCCGACGTGAAACTAAAAACACCTTTTGAAAACAATCCAAAAAAAAAACACATTATTAAGAACATCTAGAATCATTAGAAAACTGTTAAATTTGCATATCATACTTAGATGGTAGATTATAATAGAAGACGAGTTGTCTCCATAAATGTTGAAAATCAATTAACGGCCATAGAGATTACTTCTGTGCTTAGAGTACCTCAAACATATAGAGCCCAACCTTTGTGGGATGAACTTGATAGGAGATTGGGTATTATTGAATCTAGATCTGCAGAACTTAGGCAAATTAAGAGGTTTGTCCTAGATAGAATCCTGGATCCCGATCAGGTGACTTTGTATCATGAACTTCAGAGAGCTTGCCATAGGTGGTTAGCCGATAAAAGAGCACTTGTGTCTTCTGAATTATACACCTTTGAGGAATACCTTGAGAACGCAGTTGTAGTACATAAATTTCTATCTCGTGTAGAGGATCAAGAAGTCATTCTTATGGATAGAAAGAGATGGAATAGAGTTCCTAGAGCTGTGTTGTATCGAGAGTATTGCCATGAACTTTATTTTTACATGTCAGAGTCTGAAATAGATCATATTACCATAGCACACTTTGTCAAGTTCTTGAAAACAACTTCCAATTTGAAGAGGAGCATTTCATGACTCCTGATGAACTTGACCCTATCAATGATATCCATAAACTATTCATAGAAAGCTAAGTGATTCTTTCTACTATTGTTTCTTACAACTAGCATGTTGTTTGTTATTTTTATTCTCACAAAATAATAATATAATAAAATCACACAAAAAAAAACAACAAAACATTTCCTTTTAAAGTATTATAGTAGGTATATAGTTAAAATATATACCTCTCAACCCTATCGCATATATATATATATATATATATATAAGTATATATATTTGCTAAAACCTAAGTTTAGCACAATGCCTAGACTTAGGAATGGAAAACAAACCGAAGAAGATGAAGATTGGTTAGGAAGACCATTAATCGACCAAAATGTCCCTCCTGAGGACCAAGTTCAGGAAGAAGAAACCCTAGACCAGCAAGAAGAAGAGCTTGTTGTAGGAAATGAACAAGAAGAAACTATTAGAGAGGAAGGATCCTCATCCCCTAAAATGTCTCGGGAGGAGCTATCACTTTTGAGAACATGGAACAATTCTGGAAGTTCATTAACACTAATATTGGTGTTTTTAATAGAGCAGCCCATATGGACAAGGATCGAATTAGTGACACTCAAGCAACTCTAGAAGAAGTATTTCAAACACACACTAATCCCTTGTCCTTTATTGAACAAGAGAGTGATCAAGCTGGACCATCCAATTTGGATATAGTAGTTATGATCCAGAGCATGCAACAACAACAGGTTACCCAACAATCTAAAGTGCCTGTTAACAAGCCTAGGGTCATTCCCGCACAAAAGAAACCATCATTTACTGCTCTATTTTTCCAAGCTCTTGATCAACATACCTCAAATCAACAAAAACCCAAAACAAAACCGAACACCAATTACCAACAATCTAAGGTACAACATAATACTATTACAAATCCCCTTCATAATACTCTTCCTACCAACACTTTGCATAATAGCAATATAACATCTAATCCTTATGTCACACCATCATACACTCATAGATCCCATACCTATGTGCCACCGAACCAATATGGTGGACAAACTAGCAATCTTGAAGCCGTGGTGAAATAGTTAGTTTCCCGCATGGACCAGATAGATCCCTACCATCCCTCGTACAATTATCGAGAGATGTGTAGTCAGCCTTTAGATCCTATAGTCGTAGCACAACCGTATCCTAAACATTTTCCTATGCCTGTTCTTCCCATATATAAAGGAATCGAAGATCCCATAGAGCATCTTCGTATGTTTAGGATAGCATGTCATGATATATCACATGATGACTTGTTATTACTAAAAATGTTCTCGAAAAGCTTGGGAGGAATGGCATTAGAGTGGTATTATCAATTACCCACTAATTCTTTGAGGAATTTCGAAGAAACTGTCGAGTCTTTTGTTCATCAATTTAGTGCCTACATCGAAAGATATGTGACCATTAAAGATTTGTATAACTTAAAATAGGGCAAAGATGAATGCTTTGCTGATTTCCTAGCTAGGTGGAGATAGTTGATAGGAAAATTGCACTTTGTGTTACCTTATAGGGAGATGTTGGACATCTTTATTAATAATTTGCAAGAGCAACTATCTTACGAATTATCAATCGCTACCTTGACCACCTTCGATCAAGCTATAGACTTAGCCCGAAGAGTGGAAGATGCTCTCATTAGGAGAGGCCAACTTAAAAAGAGAGACGATGAGAAAACATCCAAAAATCAATATAAGAATAAACAAGTTGTGGGTGATGGAGTCACCGATAGCAGAAATATTGCTAATGTTAATGTTGCGAAGACAATGGAGAAGTTTGTACTGAAACCTCCTGATAGACCTCCTCGAGAATTTACTAGGTTAAATCAACCTTTATCAACTATTCTACCATAATTATTAGAATGAGGTTTGATTCAATTACCAAATATTTGGGAACCTGATCCAACTATACCCGGATATAGAGCATATTTACATTGTGACTTCCATAGAGGACCTGGACACACTACCAACTCTTGTAAAATATTAAAACATAAAATATAGGACTTGATTGATAACAATGAGATGGAGGTGCAAGCCTTTCAACCTAAGCAAAATCCTCCTAATAATGTTCAAAAGAACACCCCACAAAACTAGAATCATAATGCCAATCAGTCATTGGACATATTTCAACATCCCTTACCAAAACATGGTAAGGAGGTGGCTAATCAAGTTGAACATCATAATGTCCCTCCTCCTGCCCGATATGTAGGAACTATTAGTGGGCATTTACCTATTCATGATCTAGAAATATTTGACACAACTTTATCCATGGTTACAACCAGGCCTCTATATAATATTCAGATACCTGATCTTAGTGATACAGAATACGAGACTGAGAGTGATATGGAAATCACATCAAATCAATCGAATAGTTCTAAAGATGAATCAGATCCTATTCACCCTATCACAAGTTATATGGTTCCATAAGAGCCATTTCCAAGAAGAGTCACTACTAGACCATCATCTCACCGATTACTTTCTAATGAGCTAGCTATAAATGCTAGACCAAGACCCATTCATCATCCATAGAATAATATTGTGGGTACCATCGGAGTTGTTACTAGACAATAGGCTCAAAATTCTCAACAAGATCAAATTCAGAATGGTGGATCAGCTCCATTTGTTTTGAAGGTTCCTAATAAAGGGAATCATTCACCTAATGTTCAACCTAAACCTCCTTATAATATTAATGAACAATTATCAAATATTATAGCTAGAATTTCTCTCTTGGACCTTTTAAGATCTTCTCCTACACATAGAGATGAATTAATGCTCACATTAAGTCAGATGATGGTACCACAAGACATTCAACCTGAAGCCATGGCCGATACTATAATAACTCGTGAAGTTGATTGTATTGACTTTCGGGATAGAGACATACCGCAACATAGTTTACATAAAGATAACCCCTTGTATATTATCGCCTTAATTGGAGATGTAGCAATCAAACGAGTTTTGATTGATAATGGTTCATCTTTAAATATCCGCACTTTTGACTTCTACCAAAGATTTGGGTTTAGAAGTGATGAAATGAAAAGAACTGATATGATCATAAAAGCTTTCAATGATGAAACACAAGAAACGTGTGGAGTTATTACCATTCCATTGCAAAGTTGGTCCAAGAACCTTGGATACGACTGTGTTTATTGTACATTGCCCTGCATCATACAATATACTCTTGGGTCATCCTTGGATCAACGTGATGCGAGCTGTTCCCTCAACTTTACATCAATGTGTTAAGTTCAAATTTAAGAATCAGTTGGTTACCATTCATGGTGATCCAAGACCCTTTGATATGTGTGCTTTGGCAGAACCTATTGGAGTTCAATTTTGCCCCGCTCTGTCATCCACACATCCTAATTCTCATTATCCATCTAAACATGTGAAACTCACACCCACAACGTCATCTACTTCTTCTCCATCAGTTGCACCTCCACATATAGCTCAACCATCTTCTCGAACAAACCACATTAGGACCTAAGAAAGATCCTAATCCCACAACCAATGTCTCTTGTTCTACTCCTATAACTTCCATACCTTTAATAGACCCATCTATCGACACCTCTACACCGTCTACATCCACCAAATTCATATTTTCTACATCGAAAGATGTAGGGAATGTTCCTTCTACCTCTTATGCTCTTACTGACGAGCTCTTACCCGATCTATCTAAAATTCTTATATCAGAAGAAACGAATGCTTCTATGCAAGATTCCCTTATTTTAAATAATTTGCCACCATCTCCTCATACCTTGGGCCTCCCATAACCTATGGGAAGTATTTACCAAGTCGGGAGTTGTGCCTTTATTTATAAGGGATATGACTGGGGTAGAATACCTAGAAACATCAGAACTCATTATGATGGATATGCTCGATGTTATTTTACTAATGAGTATATTAAAGCCAAACCTATAATGCTTAAATTGGGATATAAAGGGAAAGGTTTGGGACCTTTCCATAATGGTATGAAAGAACCTTTTGAGGTAGAAGCGTGGCCCGCCCGATGTGGTGTGGGCCTATTTTCTAGTAAGGGTCAGCCATTCCCATTTGAGGATGATGACCATCTTATATGTTACCAAGATTATTTAGATGAACGTGATGCTTTGCGTTTAATGAATAAGACATTCACATGTAATATGCTATCTATAGCTTATCCTGAGATGATCATTGAATCCGACGATGAGTTGGAGGGAGATATCTTTCACGATGTCTCCATTGAGGAATTATTACATAATGGATTTTATTTTGATGGCTCTATACCTAGTATAGCCCAACTTGAGGCCACGACTCCTCAAGATGAATTATCCAAGCTAACCTTGGAAGAATTACAAGAATTGGGCGTTTCACCCGCCCCACCTAATTTTGAGAGAGATCTACACATGGAAGTAGAAAATGTCATAAAAATTAACATTGGAACCGATGATAACCCTCACATAATCAACATTGGATCAGAATTGAGTCAAGAAAAATAGGATAAATACATTGCATTTCTTAAAGAATATGAAGATGTTTTTGCTTGGACATATGAAGATATGCTAGGTTTAGACCCTTCTGTAGTTATGCATCACCTAGTAGTGCATCCGGATGCTAAACCTGTTAAGCAGAAGCTTAGAAAAATGCATCCTAAAGTGGCCTTACTAGTCAAAGGGGAGTTAGAAAAACTCCTGAATGTTATTTTTATACAAGCCATTGATTATGCTGAATGGATCTCGAATGTAGTTCCAGTAATTAAGAAAGAAGCTACTAAGATTAGGGTTTGTACAGACTTTAGAGATATTAATGTTGCATGCCCTAAAGATGATTTTCCCTTCCCAATATGGATTAGATCATTGATTTTACTATTGGGAGTGGAATGATATCCTTAATGGATGGATTTTCTGGTTATAATCAGATCAAGGATAGCTCCTGAAAGATCAGGCTAAAACAACCTTTATTACCCCTTGGGGACTTTCTATTGGAAAGTGATGCCATTCGGTTTGAAGAATGCAGGTGCAACCTATCAATGAGCCATGACTTATATCTTTCATGATATGATGCATGATATACTACATGATTATGTAGATGACATTATAGCTCATTCTACTCAAGAAGATGACCATTTAGATGACTTGAGAAAAGTATTTGATCGGTTAAGGGAATATCTTATCCGATTGAATCCAACCAAATGTATATTCGGAGTTAAGTCAGTAAATTATTGGGGGTTATAGTTTCTTTACGTGGCATCAAAATTGACCCTCTCAAGATTACGGCTATCACTGATATGCCCGCACCTACAAATATATCTGAATTACGGAGTCTACAAGGTAAGCTTCAAGCTATCCGTCGCTTCATCGATAAGCCGGCGGATAAAACTGGACCCTTTCTTAAGCTTCTTAAGAAGGATGTCTCTTTCCATTGGGATGATGAATGTAAGGAAGCATTTGAACTCCTCAAACAATATCTTCTTAACCCACCTGTACTTTCACCACCTAAACTTGATCGCCCATTTATCTTGTATATTTTTGCTTCAGATTTTGCTTTAGGAGCTATGTTAGCTCAACTTGATGATGAGAAAAGAGAGCGTGCTAATTATTACATTAGCAGAACATTAATTAGTTATGAAACCCGCTACACAACATTAGAGAAGTTATGTCTAGCAATCATATTTTCTACACAAAAACTATGCCATTATATGCTCAGTTAGAAAACATACGTTATTGCTAAATTTGATCCCTTGCGGTATCTCATGAGTCGACCTTATTTATCTGGTCACACAATGAAGTGGGTTCTTGCTCTAAGCGAGTTTGAACTCATGTTTATAGGATATAAGTCTGTTAAGGGTCAAATCATAGCATATCAATTAGTTGTTGCACCCTTAGAGTCCACCCATCCCCTCGTCATTGAGTTTCCTGATGAATGCCTTAACCTAGAGGTGGATCATTCAGAGCAATGGTCCCTATACTTTGATGGAGCCCGATGCATGAGTGGGGCTGGTGCAGGTATTATTTTGATATCTCCATAGAAACATCTCATACCTCTATCCTTTAAATTAATGTTTGCCTGTACTAATAACATTGTTGAATATGAGGCTCTAATCCTTGGATTACGAGCTGCCCTGGCACTAAAAATTAAAAATCTATTAGTTTTCGATGATTCTCAACTTGTTATAAATCAAATTAATGATGTTTATCAGACCAGAGATGATAAATTGCGCCCATATAAAGCATATGTATTACAATTAATATCTTTATTTGATCAAGTTACCTTGGAAGCTATTCCTAGAACTAGCAATCGTGCGGCTGACGCTATGGCCGCAACTGCATCTCTTTTACCCTTGGAGTTAGATGATGAATATGCTACCATCATTATTCATCGACTCCAGGAACCCACTTCAACTAAATCATGCTTGGAACCTTTGGACGTGTTTCTAATCAATGAAACTATTCCTGAACTTTGGTACACTGACATCCTCAATTTTCTTCAAAATGGGACCTTCCCTGAAGGTTTTAATAGAAACTAGCATCGGTTATTACGTAGACGAGCAAGTCACTTCGTAATAATTGGCAATACGTTATATAGGAGATCTTTTGAAGGTATCCTATTGAGATGTTTGAATCTAGAAGAGTCTAGATCAGCTTTGAGTGAAGCCCACGATGGATCTTGTGGGGGACACTTTAGTGGTAGCGCCATTGCTAAGAAGCTCCTTAGGATAGGATATTTTTGGCCTACCATGGAGAATGATGCACATGATTACGTGCACCATTGCGACAAGTGCCAGAAACACGCCGACCTTGTCCATGCGCCTGCACAAGAACTGCAGGCTATTTCATCTCCTTGGCCCTTTTCAAAATGGGGCTTAGACATCATCAAAAAATCAATCCTGTGTCATCTGATGGACACAAATTCATCATAACCACCATCGAGTATTTTATGAAGTGGGTCGAAGCTATGCCCTTAGCTTCTTGCACTAGAACGCAAGTTTCCAAGTTTATTCTTAATCAAATTATTTGTAGGTTCGAAATTCTTGCAAATCTCATCTCGGATAATGGAACTTGTTTCAAAAACAAATATGTAAAGAAACTATGTCAAAAATATAAAATTCAACATCGTTGGTCCACTCCCTATTATCCTCGTGGTAATGGCCAAGGTAAGCATCTAATAAAACATTAATTAAAATCCTCAAGAGACTGGTCAATAAATCTGGTCGTGATTGGCACATTCAATTATATCCTGCTTTGTGGGCTTATCGAACTAGCATTCGTACTCCCACGGGCACTTCACCTTTTGTTTTGGTTTATGGCGCTGAAGTTGTTTTTCCCTTTGAACTAGAAGTTCCTTCTTTGGCTCTGCTACTTCAAGATACTGAAGTAGGAGATGAATATCATGCTGGCAGATTTAGTCAGCTGGAACTCCTAGATGAGAAGTGCATTAATGCTTTGGAGCATCTTCGTGCCTACCAGAACAAGCTCAAACGAGCATATCTCAAGAAAGTTCATAATCGATCCTTTGAGATCGATGACCTCGTCTTAAAAGAAAATCAAAAAAATACTAATGCAACTAAAGACCTTAAAGGCAAATTCGAGCCTAACTGGCTTGGGCCATATATTATCACTGCTAAATTTGGATCGAGAGCATACATATTAGCTACCTTAGATGGTAAAGATCTTAAAGAACCTATGAACATTATGCATCTTAAGCGCTATTATGCATAAATATGGTAATTTCGTCATCGTATATATTATACATATTGTCTCATATTAGTAATTCATATAAAAATTTCAAAAATAGTAATATTATGTATTCTCTCAATTCATAAATTAAAATCAAAATATAAAAATCAAAATCATCAAAATCCTCAAAAACATCTTCTATTTTGCACCTGTCAATTCTTGAAGTATTGCAGTTATATTTTCAGTTATTTTGGATAAATTAGCATTTATCTGGAATCCCTCACTTTCACACTCACATGAATAAATATCTTGATCTTATTTGGTATGATTATTAATCTCTCTTATATCGAAGTCCACAGATTGAATTAAATAAAGTTTTGAGCATAGAGAACTGATCTTGTTATTTACTTGAACCAAGTACACCTTTTCACATTAAAATGATTTCATTGCAAATTCAAAATGATGCTACACAGTAGAAGTGGTCTCTTGAGCGAAAAGTTTCCCCTGCTATCCTATCATGCACATGGTCTAGAATCTTTGAGAATTGACAAAAGGACAAGCTCACTCCTGCCCATAATAAAAATCCCTTGCTCTACAGCCAATCCGAGCAAGTATCCCTAGTATAGGAAGAAAAAGAAAAAGAAAAATAAAATCAAGAAAATCATGAGAAAAAGAGAAATTATTCAGAAGCATTATTTCAGTATCATTTTGTACCATCTCAGAATATTTCAGCATTATCTCAGTGTCAAGCAAATACAAAAAAAAAAATAGAAAAAGAAAAGAAAAAGCAAAAAGCAATAAATCCTTCCCCCCTTTTGAAAGAAGGAAGTGTGAAGCTTGAATCCCTGGAATTCTCAATTATTCAAAAATTGTGAGGTAAACCCCATAATAGGTGATTTGTGCCCAACTTGCTTGACATTGGGTAACTCCTAGCGTGGTGATATGTCTGTCACATTAGCGACCTTCTTTTGTACAGACCTATGTCCGCTTATGGATCAGCTAGCTCTTGATGACCCGACTTACATAGTAGTCTGGTACGGTTACATGCATATAAATCATGGTCAACGAACACTCATTTGGTTAATTCAAATTACTTGTATCAAATTATCTTGCTCAAAATCGGTAAATGAACATTACAATTGCACACACATTTGTGTTTGAGAGATTTTGTATCATTATGATAGATCAAGATCGGCAATGAACTCACGTATGCACACGGGGTTCCTTATAAATCTAAATTTTGTCTTTGAGATAATTTAAAATATTTATTCAAATCTTCTGGAATAATTTGACTTTCTTACTTGAGAATATCCGCTTAGCGTAAAATCAATTAAATACATTTTTTTCAAAAATCCAAAATTTTCTTGCAAAACATGTTCAAAAATCTAGCAATAAAGTCACATTTATATATTTTTGACTTTCGCGACGATGGTATAGTTCCTAAACCTAAATTGGAATTTTATGCCTAGTGCAAGTCCTCATTTTTATATTTTCTGTTTATCTCAAAATCAAAAATCAACTATGCAATAAAACTATTATATCAATTTCTTCTTTGGATTTCGCGATGATGGTATAAGTCTATACCTAAAATTCTATGCCTAGCGCAAACCATCATTCTAATTTTATTTCCCATTTATTTAATCCATAAAAGCATATGGCTTAAATCATTATGTTACACAATTGTGCTTTAAAAAGAACGAAAACTTTCCTATTTCATTTCATTATGTCAACATTCATTTTTTTTGCGATGATGGTATAATTCCTAGGGAATTGTTCAAATTTCTATCATACTTAGGAATTTTATGCCTAGCAAAAATCATATTTTTAATATTTCATGCATAATATTTTCATGGAAATCTGAAAACAAATCATCACTATCATCATTTTTCATCATCACAACACAAAGTCTTAAGAAAGTCTCTTAAGCACCCTTTTACTTTTAGCAATATTTCTCTCATACCGGGATTAGCTTGATGACCTAGCGAGCGACGACTCCATGAAATGGTCATGTAACAACGACAATGTCCTTTGAAATTATTGTTAGAAGTCACTTTATTTTCATCAAAACACACCACAACAACCAGTTTGTTTACATCATATTATTTCATTTAATTTTATAGCATGACATAAAATTATAATATTTTCAATGACATAATTACATGAATAGTCAATCAACAATTAAAATATTAAAGCATCATAAAACATATGCACAAGTCATATCACAAAAATAACATCATATATATATCAAGAAGTATATACATCATATCAAAACGGATTGGTATGCCACAATCTATACCCTGGCATACTCAATCATCTCAAAAATAGTCTATGTACAATGTGCATCTAGTCTCGAGAAGACCTCGAGCTCTCAGCTCATCTCCTCTCCCACCCTGAGGTGGAGGAGGTGGTCCCATCGAAGCCCGTACTGTATCATGGGTCCTCGACGTCGATCATGATGATGTCCTCGATGACCCCATCCTGATCGGCTCCATAATGTCGACTGGCAACTGTATCCTCTAGCCCTCTAGAACCAGCTGGTAGTACACTCCCTGATAGAATGCAGTCTGAGCAACCGATCGTGCTAGCTCTAGAATGCTCACCCCTCTACTCCGAGCCCTGAGCCATGTAGCCTCATCCTATAGAGTCTACACCTGAGCTCGTAGGTGGGCATTCTCCACTCGAAGAGCTGCCATCTCGCTGCTCTCCCCCACCTCGACACCCTTGCCCCTATCGAGCGATGGTGGCCTATCCCTCTACTGAGGAGGGAGTCTTTCTCTCCTCTCCTCTCTCCTCTCCTCCCTCCTCTCTGGTTGCTGCTGTCTCTCTAGAGCCTGTGGTACTCTTCGACGTCTCTCCTGAGGAGGTCATCATTGATCCCTCCCTTCGTGACCCCTCGCTGCATCGATGGTAGCCTGGCATCGCCTCTCCATCCATTGCACTATAGCATGCATCGAACCCTATGCCCTCATCATCCGAGGAGGGTGGATGCCTGCATACTAAGCATCATATCCATCTGCTATCCCCGCATCATCCCCATCCACTGGCTGAATGGGGGCATCATCAACATCCTGACTCTAGAATCATTGCATGTCTGGAGCCCCGCTTAGTGTGGTACTATCCCACATAGTCTGGGAGTACTCATAATCCCTAAGAGTAGGGATCCCCTATTGTAGACCGAACTACCTCAAAACTCGATCGTAGCGATGGAGCTCTACCTCTCCCCACTCTGTCCTCAACCATATGACTCGCCTGATGCGAGCCAACTCCTGTCCATCCTCTACCCACCTTGGATGCTCTCTCCATGGTCTCCAGGTGATCCGATCTGGGGTGAGGTCATCCAGCAACCTTCGGGACATCGATAGATCTATCCATCATTGTGACCCTCTCTGGAGCCACCAATAGAAAACCTGGGGTCTCTCTCGATCAACTCCTATTAGTGGAAGCCCTATCGGCCTCCGCATCATAATGTGCTCCCAGCACCAAACTTGTAGAAGCGATGTCAGCACCAGACATTGACCCCCCTTGTATACGACCCCGTAAAGGATCCTATACAAGCGACATAATACAAAGTTACCCTAAGAAAACCTCTATCCATGGTCTCTCATGTCATAGACCACATCTAAAAGTAGCCATGATAATCTGCATCCACTCTGGTGGCATAGAAGAAGGCCACCCACCACCCCTACCAAAACTTGGGTCAATCGAGATGCCCTAGGCATCCACCTCAAAGCCTCGATGTTCACTCCACCCTTCTCCAGGATGAAGCTCGGGTCCTCGCACAATCTCATCATAGCATGGCCCTGATTGGCCGAAGGGGTCATGAATCGACCATGTATGGGGATCCTCAAGATCCTCCATACATCCTCTAGAGTGGGAGTCATCTCCCTTGTCGATAGCCGAAAGTAGGATGACTCCGGATACCATCTCTCTGCTAGGGCTGTCAGTAGCCCCATGTCTATAGGAATTTGTGGCATCTCTGCCACATGCTGTAGTCCTACCTCTACCAATCTATCTCGCTCGACCTGATCGAGCATGGCCAAATCATCTCTTAGACCTCCGTATTTCCACTCTCGACTCTTTAGCAATCCCCTCTACAAAATAAGCAATAAAACAACAAAAATCATTAGTACATAATCATTAAAAAAAAATCAATTAAAATCAAATCATCCCATAAAAGTTGATATCACCCATTATTGGATGATATCGTACCAAATTTAGATAAAATCATCCTTAATAGGATGAAATCATCTCTGTTCTTCAATTTGGGGATCGCCCCTTATTGGACGGGATCGCCCCTATTTCTTTGATTTCGTCCCTAGACGAAATCGACAATATAGAGACGATTTCATCGACGGCCTAAAAATGGCCGCGATGCCCAAAAACACTTAAAATTCAAGTCAAAAATCAAGTAAATCAAGTTAAAAACATAGTAAACTAGGTTTAGATCCTTACCCGCAACCCGCATCGGATCTCTGTCGATCTGTGCGCCGTTTCCACCATTTCGCCTATAGAGCTCTGAAACAACGAAAGTGAACAGTAAAAATGAATTAGGGTTTTACCCTATTTTTCTTATTTTTATTCAAAATGACATTTTTTTAATTTTTGCTTTTTCATGCTTTTACCTCAAACGTTCGATTTGGGTAAAAACTCGGAGGGGGCACCATAGCAAATAGTCATACGATTCGACCTAGAATCATCGTCTAAAAAATGGAATAAATTTTTGCTTTCTCGTAAAGCGTGAAGAACTCGTCTTTAACGCATTTTTTTTGAAAATTCGCTAAAGAGGGGGCAAAATGTAGCACCCTAAAATTGGCGTAGTTAAACCATCAGTAAAAAGTAGAAATTTGAATTTTAACCTCAAAATCGCCCGTTAACCGCTTACCTCATTTTTTATGCCATTTTTAGAGGTTGTTGTGACCGTTGGACGATATCGTCGTCGATCTGACGATATCGTCCCAAATCGGATGAATTCGTCTGGAATAGAACGTCCAGATGATTTCATCCCAAAATCAAATTTTTGCAATTAGCTTCTGTTCCAACGACCTCTCCAACTTGGGCAGAAGCGTGTCTGCAGGTTGGAGATTCCCACGTTGGGGATCTCCTAGATTGGGATGATCCCCAACCTCCTAACCTCCCCCTAATCCTATATAAACTAGGATTTTCCTAGTTTATCCCCCTGACTCCCTACCTGGCTACTTGGCTGATTATTTCCCTACAATTTTAGTTTTTGTTGTGATCTCCCATCATTTGCACTTGTGTTTTCAAGTTTTGTTGCAGGATTTCACTGTGTTTCAGCTGAGGTAGCTCGGATCGTCGTAGGCGATTCAACTACAATTTTAGATGATCCTGTCAAGATCGACGATGATCTTGTATGATTACAGATGATCTTGTCTGCAATTCAGCTTGGGGGCAATCAGAGCCTTGAGTTTGCATTCTCTATCTCATTTTCCTTATTTATTGGTGCATTAGATTAATTTACTTCTGTTTTGCATCTTGGAGTTCACCTCATTTAGCATAATTGCATGATAAAATTCAAAATAAGTTTCCAAAATAGTGCATCTCATTTAATTTGATACCTGGATTTATCATTCAAACATCTATACTCTTATTTCTATCATTTTGCATCATTCTTGCAATTGTATTTTTGGTTTTTGGTGTCTATTTTCTTGATTGCAGGTTTTCGACAAATTAGGGTCGCTGATGATCTTGGGTGATCTCGGATGATCTCCTATGATTTGGGATGATTCTGTACAATTACAGATGATCCTGTCATATCCGGGATGATCTGGACTCCTACAAGCTTCAGAATCTTCATCAGACATCAAAAATCAGGTGTACTCTTCTCCATTTTATATATTCTCTGTATTCAATCACATTAGGATTCATTTATGTCTGCTGTCTTCATATAAATCAGAATCTTCATATAGAATAGCTTAGCTTCATTTTGGCCAACCTAGGAATCTGAATGATTGAACATAAAACGAACAAATCAAACCCATTCTCAACCTAGGCGTGGAAACTGCCACTCAAAGTTTCCTGGTGAACCCCACCATCCGTCAAAAATTCACCTTTATACCCCTCCCCCGAGAGGCGCGACCTTCAAAGGGCCTCTCCGTCCGAGGTATTGTTCCATCCTTTTCTCACCCCCCTTCGGGTACGGATCCTTTAGCCTGAAGGTAAGGGTGCAAAAAATTTGGGCGATACATTCATACCTCTCACTTCATACCCCTCACTTCATACCCCTTTCTTTATTCACTTTATATCCCTAACTTCATACTCCTAACTAATTAAATACTTACAATAACTACTTTAATCAATTAATGTCTCATACCATTAACTGATTGAATACTTTAAAAAACCACTTCTTTAACTAAACCTTGAACCCTAAACCCTAAAGTTAGGGTTATGAGACATTAATTGATTAAAGAACTATTTTTGTAAGTATTCAATTAGTTAGGGGTATGAAGTGAGAGATATGAAGTTAGGGACATGAAGTTAGGGGTATGAGACATTAATTGATTAAAGAATTAGTTTTTGTAAGTATTCAATTAGTGAGGGGTATGAAGTTAGGGGTATAAAGAAAGGGGTATGAAGTTACGGGTATGAATTTAAGGGTGTGAAGAAACTGGTATGAAGTTAGGGGTTTGAAATGAGGGGTATGAAAAAACATTGATTTTTTTTGTTGAAAAAAATATTGATTTTTTTAGATTTTCTAAAGTTTTTGAAAAAAAATTGATTTTTTTACGTTTTGATTTTTTTTCTAAGGTTAAAAAATTAAAATGAAAATTAAAATTTTAAAGTTCCTAAGAAAGAAAAAAACAAAAAACATAAAGTTAAAATTAAAATTTTAAAGTTCCTAATTTTTTAAATTAAAGTTTACAATTAAAAAAAATTAAATTAAAAAAAAAACCACTTCTTTAATCAATTAAGGTTCATATCCCTAAATTCATACCCCTCACTTCATACCACTTTCTTCATACCCCTCACTTCATACCCCTAACTTTATACCCTTCTCTTCATACACCTAACTTCATACCCCTAACTTCATACCTCTTTATTCATACCCGTTTATTTATACCCCTTTCTTCATACCCATCACTAAATACCCCTAAGTAATTGAATACTTACAAAAACAACTTATTAATCAATTAATGTCTCATATCTCTTTCTTCATACCCCTCAATTTATACCCTACTTCCTTCATACCCCTTCCTTCATACCCCTCACTTCATACCCCTTTCTTCATATCTTTAACTAATTGAATACTTAAAAAAACCACTTATTTAATCAATTAAGGTCTCATACCCCTCACTTCATACCCCTAACTGCATTCACTCCATACCCCTTTTTTCATACCCCCTAATTTGATACCCCTAACTTCAAACTAATTTTTTTATACCCCTAAATTCATACCCTTAACTTCATATGCCTTTCTTCATACCCCTCACTAAATAATCCTCACTTCATACCCCTAAGTAATTGAATAATTTAAAAAACCACTTATTTAATCAATAATTCATATCCCATACTTCATACCCTATACTTCATACCTTTAACTTCATACCCTTAACTAATTAAATATTTACAAAAACCACTTCTTTAATCAATTAATGCCTTGTATGCCTAACTTCATACCCCTAAATAATTATATAATTACCAAAATCACCTTTTAAACTAAATCCTAAACCCTAAACCCCGAAGTTAGGGTTATGATACATTAATTGAATAAAGAAGTGGTTTTTGTAAGTATTCAATTAGTTAGGGGTATGAAGTGATAGGTATAAAGTTAAGGGTATGAGACATTAATTGATTAAAGAATTGGTTTTTGTAAGTATTCAATTAGTGAGGGTATGAAGTGAGGGGTATGAAGAAAAAGGTATGAAGTTAGGGGTGTGAAGTGAGGGGTATGAAGAAACATTAATTTTTTTTTTTTTCTAAAGTTTTTGAAAAAAATTGATTTCCTAATGTTTTGATTTTTTTGTTTTTTTTTTCTAAGGTTAAAAAGTTAAAATTAAAATTAAAATTAAAAAAAAAAAGAAAAAAATAAAAAAAAACAAAGCTAAAATTTTAAAGTTCCTATTCTTTTTTTATTTAAGTTTACAATTAAAAAAATAAAAATAAAAAAACACTTCTTTAATCAATTAAGGTCTCATACCCCTAACTTCATACCCCTCACTTCATACACCTCACTTAATACCCTTTACTTCATACAACTAACATCATACCCCTCACTTAACACCCATTTCTTCATACCCCTCACTTCATACCCCTTTCTTCATACCCCTAAATTCAAATCCCCAATTTCATACCTCTTTTTTTTTTTTTTTAAGCGAAAAACCCCTTGTGGGGCCGCCTTGGTCTGAGAGACCACGAACAGGGGGTTCTACACCGTCAAAGTCACCCGGGAGTCGCACCCAACCCTGCCCGCACCAACATTATCAATTGGATTTTGGGTACCCAATTCAGCTTTTTGGTAGGGTGGAGATTCGAACCTAGGACCTCCCTTGGAGGATTGCTCTCTCCTCTCCAACTCACATACAACACCTGGGTAATTTCATACCTCTTTATTCATACCCCGTTCTTCATATTAATTTCTTCATACCCCTCACTAAATACCCCACACTTCATACCTCTAAGTAATTGAATACTTAAAAAATAAAATATTTAATTAATTAATGTCTCACATCCCTTTCTTCATACCCCTCACTTCATACCCTTAACTAATTGAATACTTACAAAAACCACTTCTTTGATCAATTAAGATCTCATACTCTTCACTTCATACCCTTAACTTCATTCACTTCATACCCATTTCTTCATACCCCTAACTTCATACCCTTAACTTCATACCCTTAACTAATTAAATACTTACAAAAACCACTTATTTAATAAATTAATGATTTATATCCCTAACTTCATACCCTAAACCCTGAATACTAAAGTCAGGGGTATGAGATACTAATTGATTAAATAAGTGATTTTCGTAAGTATTCAACTAGTTAGGGGTATGAAGTTAGGGGTAAGAGGCATTAATTGATTAAAGAATTGATTTTTGTAAATATTCAATTAGTGAGGGGTATTAAGAAATGGGTATGAATATAGGAGTGTGAAGTGAAGGGTATGAAGAAACATTGATTTTTTTTAATTTTCTAAAGTTAAAAACAAAAAAAAAAATTGATTTTCTAACGTTATGATTTTTTTTAGTTTTTTCCTAAGGTTAAAAAATTAAAATTAAAATTTTAAAGTTCCTAAGAAAAAAAGAAAGTTAAAATTAAAATTTTAAAGTTCCAATTTTTTTTTTTAAATTAAAGTTTACAATTAAAAAATTAAAATTAAAAAAAATAACTTCTTTAATCAATTAAGGTGTCATACCCCTAACTTCACACCCCTCACTTCATACCCCAAAATTCATACAACTAACTTCATATCCCTTAATTCATACAACTTTCTTCATAACCCTCACTTCATACCCCTTTCTTCATACCCCTAACTTTAATTAATTAAGGTTTCATACCCCTAAATTCATACCCCTCACTTCATATCCCTAACTTCATATACCTAACTTCATACCCCTCAATTCATACCCCTTTCTTCATACCCCTAACTGCATACCCCTCACTTCACACCCCTTTATTCATACCCCTCACTCCATATCCCTTTCTTTATACCCCTAACTTCATAACCCTAACTTCATAACCCCTTTCTTCATACACCCTAACTTCACACCCCTAACTTCATACACTTTTATTCATACCCCCTTTTCATATCCCTTTCTTCATACCCATCAATTCATACCCCTAAGTAATTGAATACTTACAAAAACCACTTCTTTAATCAATTAAGGCCTCATACCCCTCACTTGATACCCCTCACTTTACACCCCTTTATTCATACCCCTCACTTCATACCCTTAACTAATTGAATACTTATAAAAACCACTTCTTTAATCAATTAAAATATCATACACCTCACTTCATACTCCTTACTGCATTCACTTCATACTCCTTTCTTCATACCCCTTAATTTCATACCCTTAAAGTCATACCTCTTTCTTGATACCCCTAACTTGATACCCCTTTATTCATACCCCTTTCTTCATATCCCTTACTAAATACCCCTCATTTCATATCCCTAATTAATTGAATACTTACAAGAACTACTTATTTAATCAATTAATATCTCATATCCCTTTCTTCATACCCCTTACTTCATATCCATTTCTTCATACCCCTTTATTCATATCTCTTTATTCATACCCCTTTCTTCATACCCATTTCTCAATACATATCATTAAATACCCCTCACTTCATACCCTTAAGTAATTGAATACTTAAAAAAACCACTTCTTTAATCAATTAATGTCATATCACTTTCTTCATACCCCTCACTTTATACCCCTTTATTCATACCCCTCACTTCATATCTCTTTCTTCATACCTCTAACTAATTGAATACTTACAAAAACCACTTCTTTAATCAATTAAGGTCTCATACCCCTCACTTCATACCCGTCACTTTATACCCCTCACTTCATATCCCTAAATTCATACCCCTAACTTCATACCCCTCACTTTATACCCCTAACTTCATACCCCTAATTTCATACCCCTTTCTTCATACCCCTTTATTCATATCCATTTCTTCATACCCCTTTATTTATACCCATTTCTTCATACCCCTCACTAAATACCCCTCACTTCATACTCCTAAGTAGTTGAATACTTAGACAAACTACTTTAATAAATTAATGTCTCATTTCCCTTTCTTCATACCCCTAAATAATTTAATACTTACAAAAACCACTTCTTTAATCAATTAAGGTCTCATACCCCTCATTTCATACCCCTAACTTCATTCACTTCATACCCATTTCTTTATACCCCTAAATTCATACCCATTTTTTCACACCCTTAAATTCAAATCCCTAAATTCATACCCCTTACTTCATACACCTCACTTCATACCCATCATGTCATAACCAAATACTTACAAGAACCAGTTTTTTAATCAATTAATGTCTCATATCCCTTTCTTCATACCCATTTATTCATACTTCTTTATTCGTACTATTTTTTATATTCATTTCTTCATACCCTCATTAAATACCCCTTACTTCATACTCCTAATTTCATACCCCTTTATTCATATCCCTTTTTTAATACCCTTAACTTCATACCCATTTATTCATACCCCTCACTTCATACCCCTAAGTAATTGAATACTTACAAAAACCACTTCCTTAATTAATTAATGTTTCATATCCCTTTCTTTAGACCCCTCACTTTATACCCTTTTTTCATACCCCTAACTAATTGAATACTTACCAAAGCCACTTATTTAATTAATTAAGGTCTCATACCCCTCACCTCATACCCCTAACTTCATTCACTTTATACCCCTTTCTTCATACCCATAACTTCAAACCCTTTACTTCATACCCCTCATTTCATACCCCTAACCTTATTCACTTCATACCTCTCATTTCATACCCCTAACTTCATACCCATTTATTCATACCTCTTTTTTCATACCCTTCACTAAATACCCCTCACTTCATACCCCTAAGTAATTGAATACTTACAAAAACCACTTATTTAATAAATTAATGTCTCATATCCCTTTCTTCATACCCCTCACTTCATACCCCTTTTTTCATACCCCTAAAAAATTAAATACTTACAAAAATTATTTTTTAATCAATTAAGGTCTCATTCCCCTCACTTTATACCACTAACTTTATTCACTTTATATCTATTTATTCATACCTCTTTTTTCATATTCATTTCTTCATACCCATCACTAAATACCCCTTACTTCATACCCCTCACTAAATTCCTCTCAATTCATACCCCTTTATTCATACTCCTCACTTCATACCTCTCTCTTCATAGCCCTAAATTTAAACAATTAAGGTCATACCCCTAACTTCATAGCCTTTACTTCACACCCATTTCTTCATGCCCCTCACTTCATACACCTTTCTTAATACCTCTTCCTTCATACCTTTTTCTTCATACCCCTAACTTCATACCTCTAACTCATACCCCTTTATTAATACAACTTTCTTCATACTAATCACTAAATACCCCTCACTTCATACCCCTAAGTAATTGAATACTTACAAAAAAACCACTTCTTTAATAAATTAATGTCTCATATCCTTTTCTTCATACCCCTCACTTTATACCCCTTTCTTCATACCCCTCACTTCATACCCATTTCTTCATACCTATAACTAATTGAATACTTACAAAAATAACTTCTTTAATCAATTAAGGTCTCATACCCCTCACTTCATACCTCTAACTTCATTCCCTTCATACCCCCTAACTTCATACTCCTTTCTTCATACCCCTAAATTTATATCCCTAACTTCACACCCCTTTATTCATACCCTTTTTTTATACCTCTTTTTTCATACCCCTCACTAAATACCTCTCACTTTATACCCCTAAGTAATTGAATACTTACAAAAACCACTTTTTTAATCAATTAATATTTGATATCCCTTTCTTCATACCCCTCACTTCACACCCCTTTATTCATACCCCCAACTAATTAAATACTTACAAAAACCAATTCTTTAATCAATTAAAGTCTCATACGCCTCACTTCATACCCCTAAATTCATTCACTTTATACCCCTTTTTTCACACCCCTAACTTCATATCCCTTTATTCATACCCCTAACTTCATACCCCTTTATTCATAGATTTTTCTTCATATCCCTCACTAAACAGTCCTCACTTCATACCCCTAAGTAATTGAATACTTAAAAAAACCATTTATTTAATTAATGTCTCATATCCTTTTATTAATACACCACACTTCATACCCCTCACTTCATACCTGTTTCTTCACATCCTTAACTAATTAAATACTTACAAAAACCACTTCTTTAATTAATTAACATCTCATACCCCTCACTTCATACCCTTATCTTCATTCACATCATACCCCTTTCTTCATACCCCCTAACTTCATATCCCTTTATTCATGCCCCCTAACTTCATACCCATTTCTTCATACCCCTAACTAATTGAATACATACAAAAACCACTTCTTTAATCAATTAAGATCTCATAACCCTCACTTCATACCCCTAACTTCATTCACTTCATACACCTTTCATACCCCTAACTTCATACCCCTTTTTTCATATCCCTTTCTTCATACCCCTAACTTCATACCCCTTTAATCATACCCCTTTTTTCATATCCTTTAATAAATACCCCTCACTTCATACCCCTAAGTAATTGAATACTTACAAAAATCACTTCATTAATTAATTAATGTTTTATATTCCTTTTTTCATACCCCTCATTTCATACCCCTTTATTCATACCCCTAACTAATTGAATACTTACAAAAACCACTTCTTTAATCAATTAAGGTATCATATCCATCACTTCATACCCATAACTTTATTCACTTTATACCCCTTTCTTCATACCTCTAACTTCAAACCCCTTACTTCATACCCCTCATTTCATATCCCTAACTTCATTCACTTCATACCCCTTTCTTCATTTCCCTAACTTCATACCCCTTACTTCATATCCTTAAATTCATATCCCAAACATCATACCCATTTCTTCATACCCCTCACTAAATACCCCTCACTTCATACCTCTAAGTAATTGAATACTTACAAAAACCACTTCTTTAATCAATTAATGTCTCATATCCCTTTCTTCATACCCCTCACTTCATACCTCTTTCTTCATACCTCTAACAAATTAAATCCTTACAAAAATAAAATTTTTAATCAATTAATATCTCATTCCCTTCACTTCATACCCCTAACTTCGTTCACATTATACCCATTTCTTCATACCCTAACTTTATACCCTTTACTTCATACCCCTCACTATATACCTCTAAAATTAATATCCCTAACTAATTAAATACTTACAAAACCACTTATTTAATTAATTAATGTCTCATACCCATAACTTCATACCTCTAACTAATTAAATACTTACAAAAACCACTTCTTTAATCAATTAATGTATCATATCCCTAACATAAGGGTTTAGGGTTTAAGGTTTTTTATAAGTATTCAATTAGTTAGGGGTATGAAGTTAGGGGTATAAAGTTATGGGTATTAGACATTAATTGATTAAAGAATTTATTTTTATAAGTATTAAATTAGTGAGGGGTATGAAGTGAGGGGTATGAAATGAGGGGTATGAAGTGAGGGGTATGTAGTTAGGGGTATGAGACATTAATTGATTAAAGAATTGGTTTTTGTAAGTACTCAATTAGTGAGGGGTATGAAAAAAAGGTATGAAGTTATGGGTATGAAGAAAGGGGTATGAAGTTAGGGGTGTGAAGTGAGGGGTATGAAGAAACATTGATTTTTTTTAAAAAATATTGATTTTTTTGGATTTTCTAAAGTTTTTGAAAAAAATTTGATTTTCTAACATTTTGATTTTTTGTTTTTTTTCTAAGGTTAAAAAATTAAAATTTTAAAGTTCCTCAGAAAAAATTAAATTAAAATTTTAAAGTTCCTAATTCTTTAAATTAAAGTTTACAATAAAAATAAATAAAATTAAAAAAATACTTCTTTAATCAATTAAGGTCTCATACCCCTCATTTCATACCCCTAACTTCATACCCCTCAAATCATACCCCTCACTTTATGCACCTTTCTTAATACCCCTCTCTTCATACCCCTAACTTTAATCAATTAAGGTCTGATACCCCTAACTTCATACCCCTCACTTCACACCCCTTTCTTCATACCCCTCACTTAATACCCCTTTATTCATACCCCTAACTTTATATCCCTTTCTTCATTCCCCCTAACTTCATATCTCTAACTTCATACGCTTTTATTCATACCCCTAACTTCATACCCCTTTATTCATACCCCTTTCTTCATACCCCTCACTAAATACCCCTCACTTCATACTCCTAAGTAATTGAATACTTACAAAAAATACTTCTTTAATCAATTAATGTCTCATATCCCTTTCTTCATACCCCTCACTCCATACCCCTTTCTTCATACCCATCACTTCACACCCCTTTCTTCATACACCTAACTAATTAAATAATTACAAAAAACACTTCTTTAAACAATAAAGGTCTCATACCCCTCACTTCATACCCTTAACTTCATTCACTTCATAACCCTTTCTTAATACCCCTAACTTCACACCCTTTTATTCATATCCCTAAATTCATACGCCTAAATTCGTACCCCTTTATTCATACCCCTCACTAAATACCCATCACTTTATATTCCTAAGTAATTGAATACTTATAAAAATCACTTATTTAATAAATTAATGTCTTATATCTCTTTATTCATAGCCCTCTATTCATACCCCTAAGTAATTTTATACTTACAAAAAATACTTATTTAATGAATTAATGTTGCATATCCCTTTCTTCATACCCCTAAGTAATTGAATACTTACAAAAACCACTTATTTAAACAATTAATGTCTCATACCCCTCACTTCATACCCCTAACTTCATTCACTTTATATCCCTTTCTTCATACCCCTAACTTCATACCTCTTTCTTCATACACCTAAATTCATACCCCTAACTTCATATCTCTTTTTCATACCCCTCACTTCATACCCCTTTCTTCATACCCCTCGCTTTATACCCCTTTCTTCATACCCATAACTAATTGAATACTTACAAAAACCACCTTTTAATCAATTAGTGTCTCATACCCCTAACTTCACTCACTTCATACCCTTTTTTATACCCCCTAACTTCATACCCTTTTTTCATACCCCTAACTTAATACCCTTTTATTCATAACCTTTTTTTCATACCTCTTTTTTTATATTCCTCACTAAATACTCCTCACTTCATACCCCTAAGTAATTGAATACTTAAAAAAACCACATATTTAATCAATTAGTGTATCATATCTCTTTCTTCATACCCCTTACTTCATACCCCTTTCTTCATACCCCTCACTTCATACCCCTTGTTTCATACCTTAACTAATTGAATACTTACAAAAAACACTTCTTTAATCAATTAATATCTCATACCCTTAACTTAGTACACCTAACTAATTGAATACTTACAAAAACTACTTTAAACAATTAATGTCTCATACCCCTCTATTCATACCCCTAACTTCATTCAGTTCATTCACCTTTCTTCATACCCCTAACTTCATATCCCTTACTTCATACCTCTTTCTTCGTACCCCTAAATTCATATATATTTTTTCATACCCCTCACTTCATACCCCTTTATTTATAACCCTAACTTCATACCCCTTTCTTCATACCCATAACTAATTGAATACTTACAAAAACCACTTCTTTAATCAATTAGTGTCTCATACCCCTCACTTCATACCTTTAACTTCACTCACTTCATACCCTTTTCTTTATACCCACTAACTTCATACCCCTAACATCATACCACTTTATTCATACCCCTAACTTAATACCCATTTATTCATACCCCTTTATTCATAACCATTTCTCCATACCCCTTTCTTTATATCCCTCACTAAATACCCCTCACTTCATACCCTTGAGTAATTGAATACTTACAAAAACCACATATTTAATAAATTAATGTTTCATATCCCTTTCTTCATACCCCTTTATTCATACCCCTTTCTTCATACCCCTCACTTAATACCCCTAACTAATTGAATACTTACAAAAACCCCTCATTTCATACCGCTAAATTCATACCCATAACTTCATACCCCTCAATTCATACCCCTAAATTCATATAATTTTTTTCATACCCCTAACTCATACCCCTAACTTCATACCCATTTCTTCATACCCCTTATTCATATCCCTTTATTCATACACCTCATTAAATACCCCTCACTTCACACCCCTAAGTAATTGAATACTTAGAAAAACCACTTCTTTAATCAGTTAATATCTCATATCCCTTTCTTCATACCCCTAAATAATTGAATACTTACAAAAACCACATATTTAATCAATTAATGTCTCATACCCCTTATTTCATACCCCTAACTTCATTCACTTCATACCCATTTATTTATACCCCTAAATTTAAATCTCTAAATTCATATCCCTCACTTCATACCCTTAAATTCATACCCCTAATGTCATACCTCTAAGTAATTGAATATTTACAAGAACCATTTTTTTAATCAATTAATGTCTCATATCTCTTTCTTCATACCTCTTTATTCATATCGATTTATTCATACCCCTTTCTTCATATCCATTTCTTCATACCACTCACTAAATACCCCTAAGTAATTGAATACTTACAAAAACCACTTATTTAATCAATTAATGTCTCACATTTCTTTCTTCATACCCCTCACTCTATACCCCTTTCTTCATACCCCTTTTTTCATACCTCTCACTAATTGAAAACTTACAAAAACCACTTTTGTAATCAATTAAGGTCTCATACCCATCACTTCATACCCCCTAGATTCATATCCCTAACTTCATTCCCCTTTCTTCATACCCCATTCTTCATACCCTTAAGTTAATACCCCCTTTCTTCATAACCCTCACTAAATACCCCTCACTTCATACCCTTAAGTAATTGAATACTTACAAAAACTATTTTTTAATCAATTAATGTCTCATATCCTTTTCTTCATACCCCTCAATTTATACCCCTTTCTTCATACTTATCACTTCACACTCTTTTATTCATACCCCTACCTAATTGAATACTTGCAAAAACCAAATTTTTAATCAATTAAGGTCTCATACCCCTCACTTCATACCCCTAACTTCATTCAATTCATACCCATTTCTTCATTTCGCTAACTTCATACCCCTTTCTTCATACCCCTTTAGTGATAACTCTTTCTTCATTACCCTCACTAAATACCCTACATCATACCCCTATCTAATTGAATACTTACAAAAAAATTTTTTTAATCAATCAATGTCTCATATCCCTTTATTCATACCCCTCACTTTATACCCCTTTCTTCATACCCCTCACTTTATACCCCTTTATTCATACTCTAACTAATTGAATACTTACAAAACCCACTTTTTTAATTAATTAAGGCCTCATACCCCTCACTTGATACACCTAACTTCATTCACTTCATACCTTTATACCCCTAACTTCATACCCCTTTTTTCATACTCCTCACTTCATACCCCTTTTTCATACCAATAACTAATTGAATACTTACAAAAACTAGTTCTCTAATCAATTAGTGTCTCATACCCCTCACTTCATACCCCTAACTTCATTCACTTCATATCCCTTTCTTTATACCCTCTAACTTTATACCCATTTTTCATACTCCTAACTTCATACCCCTTTATTCATACCCCTTTATTCATAACCCTTTCTTCATACCCCTTTCTTCATATCCCTTACTAAATATCCCTTGCTTCATACCCCTAAGTAATTGAATACTTATAAAAACCACTTTTTTAATCAATTAAGGTCTTATAAAAATGGTAGTTCAAGTTCACCACTTATACGACAGTCTAGGATGAATGCATCAAGATTGTAATTAGTCCCTACGCTAGAATGGTGATTGAGTTTGTTCTAATTGGGTAACACATATGGTTATATGCCCTGCAGTAAATGTACTTGAAGTTAATAAAAAATGATCTAGTTTTCTCTCTTTATTATTGGAGAAGACAATTCATCTAGAGTGTTTCTTACAAGACCATTGGTCCTCTGAAGACATATCAGGCCATCCAATTTGATAGTGATGCATACTAGATGCAAAGTAGACTAGTCTCCCTATGTGAGTAGTCAGAGAAGAAACATTGGTATCTAAAATTAAATACTCATAGTGCATCTAAAATTAGCCACTTAAAGCTAATACAACTTAAATGACGATGGTTTTAAATTTTATAAATCAAATATTTCAAGTATTGGATTTTTGATGAATAAGTGTAGGATCAAAGTGGAGAATTGTGCCTAACATTAAAAGGAAATTTTGTAGCAATCTTGATCTTGCAAATTTGGTTGGTATAGAAAGATTTTATTTTTAATTTATTTGACTTAAAAGAAAAGCTAAGGAAAGATCTTGAGTGATTTGCAATGGAAGAAATGTTTCTAATGTATAATAGTCAAGTTGTTGTATGGTCATTATGTGGTCATAAGATAATACAATTCACATAACAAATTTTAAAAAATAATCAATGTTATAATATAATAAAATATTAAACACTATAAAATATATTATTGTAAATAATTAAATAATAATAATAAAAAGAAAAATAAAAAATCCTGAGGTACTCCTCACAATAAGTTTTAGGGCATATTGTAGCCCAGATACTTCCCCCAGTTGAGAAATGAAAATATATATATTAGAATTATTTAACTAAAATAATATATTATAATTATTATAACTATAAAAATAAAAATAAAGAAAATATATATTTATATAGAATTGAAAAGACCCGACCATTATTTGTATTTATATATTATAGTGGTAATATAACAAGATAAGAATTGTGTAAAACATAAACAAACCTAAATTTCCACCTTAAAATTTTAAAAATTAATTTATTATACTAACATCATTAAATATAAAAACATAATTTAAATTTAAAACCATAATTTATTATAATAAATAACTTAAACTACATAGTTAAAAATGAGGAACATACCTTATAGGTGTTGTGTTTGAGATATATCCTTATAGTATTCATGATTTCAAAATGAATATAATGCTACAGTCCAATTTTTTTTATAGAAGATAATTCTCAACCTGACAGAACACCTTGTATCCCATCCGTAATTGTTGAGGTTGCAAGCAGTGGCATCATGCTTGCAACATAATCAACAACTTCCTACTCATTGCTGAAAGCATAGCCCCAAATATTTTGTATAGAGAATAAAGTGCATCCCATGAAGGCAGCCTCCGTGATTGCCATAGAGATCACAACATACACTGCTAGACGTGCAACACGTGAGTGTGCAGCTCCTAGTTCATTTGAAACTCGTGTACTGCGATGCAAAGTTATGAAAAACTCTAATTGGACCAGATTTGGATTCAACAACATTGACGATCTGATATTTTAAAAATTAAGCTTCAATAGCTTAGATGACTAACATAAATAGAGCAGAGATTTACTAGTTATCCATACTAACCTTACAACACCACCAAGTCCAAAAGGAATCATATATGAAAGAGAAGTAGTGTTTAGGCTACAAAATATCAAAGCTAGCTCAATGTGAAGTAAAGTAAATCCATACAAGTCCCATTATTAAGCTTCATTAAAAATTAAAACTCTAGTATTACATATACATACCAGATTGAAAGAAGGGATGTCTCAAGTTTTGGATTAGGCAATAGACCAGATAAGAGAATAAGCATTTAAAAGGACCAATAGTCCAATTTGTTAACAGATATAAAAGTATGAATAGAACATAATCAATGGCATTGTATTATATGCAATGCATTGTTAACAACTTGCAGTATAGTATAATATGATAAACAAAAATGACTGGTGTTTTTCAAGTTCCTCACATGATAAGAATAGCAAGAAGAGTGCAAAGAAACGTAATAAACACAAACTAAAAATGTGTTTGAGGCAGTGCATAAATGTCTTAAATTGAACAATAATTAGTAGGTGAAGAGAGTGAATTAGTATACCAGATCATCACTGTAGATGGAACAACAAGTTGGAGAAAATATTTAATGTCATGTAAAGAATCTTTCATAAAGGGCATCCATGTCTTCTTACATGAAGGTGACAACTTAATATAAAGTATGAGGAGTGGCACATTGACCCAGTTGGAAATGTTGTTTGCCAAGGTAACCCCTTTATTACCTAATCCATCTTTAAATACCAGAACCCAACACATGGGGACATGGAAACACAAAGTGTTTGCAGAGTTGAACATCATGGGAAAAACAATGCTTTGTGTTTGAAGAAATTTTACAAGGGGTTGAAGAATTGCATAGGCAAACAAACTGGGAATCATCCATCTTGCAAATTTCCCTGCTTCAATAGATATTATAGGGTCCTATCCAAGGGCATTAAGAATATTTATTTTATATTAGGAAGGGCATTAAGAATTAAAAAAAAAACTTACTGGATGGAAAGGTCATCTTCTATCTCAAGAAGGAAAGTTGACCCTCACTAAGGCCTCTCTTCAGAGCATTCCAGTCTATTTCCTCTCCATTTTCAAAGCCCCTGTGAAGGTTTTATAGAAAATTGAGAAACTCCAAAAATAATTTTTATGGACTAGATCAGAGGAGAAAAAAAGGATACACCTTGTAGGATGGACCAAAGTGTGCAGACCCAGGGAAAATGGGGGCTTAGGTATGAGGAGAATTGCTCATATAAATTTAGCTTTACTAGATAAGCAGACGCGACGTCTCATTTTTGGTGAATAAAATTAATGGACAACTATCATCAAACGAAATTATCTTCAAAATATAGAATTTCTAAGTGACTCAGTTCCAATCAGAGGTTCTACTTTTTGGAAAGCAATTCTTAATTTTAAGGAAATCATCAAAAAATGTTTAAGATGGGTTTTAGGCAATGGTGAGAGGATAAATTGCTGGAATGACAGGTGGGCTAAGGATGAACCACTGACATAATATCCTAACTTATCCCGAATTAGAGATATTATAGAACTCATTGGCAGAAAAGTATCCGATTATATGGTTGAGGACAGAGGTAGAATGAAGTGGAAACAAATAATAATTTAGGGATTTCAAGTGGAATCAAATGATCTTTGTAACATTCTCGAGCAACAATTTATCCCCATGAGACCCAAGGAAGATCAAGTGACCTGGGCACCTACAAAAAATGGGCAGTTCATTGTTAAATCAACTTACAAGCTTCTGCTTGATGACGAGGCTTTTGTCCTCCAAAAGGACTTAGTTTGGATAAAAAATTTAATTCTAAAAATTGCAATATTTTCATGGTTGGTTATCCAAGGAAGAATTCTAACCATTGATAATATGATGCGTAAAGGTATTTGTATCACTAATCATTGTTATCTATGCAGGGCTAATTGGGAGACCATTTATCACATTTTACTTGAGTGCCCTTTTTCCTTGACTGTCCTAAGTGGGGTTTTTTAGGCCTTCAATATTTCATGGGTTAAACCAGCCATCATACTTGATTTGTTCATCTAGTGGCCTTGCCCCTTTTCAAGCCAAAGACTTAGAGGAGACAACCAAATAGAATCAAAGGGATCCACACTAGATATGACCACATAACCCAAACATATTATTGAGCAACAACAACCCTAGTGGATCACAAGAAATGTAACTAGAGCTCACCCACTAAAGTACTTTGTTGAGGTTGAACATTCAAAGAAGTTCACTATGCCCATACCACTCTAGGACATCCTAACCCCACAAAAATATATGAGGCAACCAAAGTAGGCATTGTAAAGACCAAAAATCATTAGAAATAAAAATTTTTGACGGTCCTTCAAGTATCCAATCATATTCCTAGAAGACCTAAGCCCCATATCTTATACCTAATACTCATATGTGGGGACAAGATCATCCAAAATTATTTGGTGGATTTTGAAGCAAGTACATCAATTATGCCTATGCAAGTGGTCAATGCATTGGGACTAACTTATGAGTTGATCAAACAAGGAATTGTGCAACTAGATGGTGTCTTTGTCTCGATCCTTAGCCACATCAAGGACCTTTATCTCTCATTACATGCCCACATAAATATAAACATCACCTAAGAAATAATAGTAATGCAATTACCAATGGTGTCAACATCTACCTCTCTCAAGAATTCATAGCTAATATTGAAGGTTACCTCTCTATATTGGATGCACATGATCCTAAGAATATACTATAGAATCAAAGTAAATATCCCTACCAAACAACTTAACATGCATCACATAAAACATATTTTAATAACCAAGGTTGAAATAGAAAAATATTTCCTGACAAAGGAGTGGTTAAAATCTAAAAATCTAAGGTATGAGGTCCATACTCCCATGCCAAAAAATTAAATAGATAAATGGACCATCAAGATATGGGGATCAAACCCATTTGATATTCTTGAGTCATCCAAGGCAAGCATATACCTAGTCCAAGAAGAGAAACCCTTCATCTTCAAAGCCATCAAGGCCACAAAAACTTAACACCAGCTAGAACTTACTAGCCCTCAATTTTTTGCCACAAGTCTTATACCCCATGAAGCAGATGGTAATACAAATTTGGGTCACTTTAGTCTAGTCACTATAGATTTTGATGAGGGGGCATCATGTGAAGTAATTGGTGCATAAAGTTGCATCAAAGCATGTTCCATATCATAAATTGGTAATAATTAAAATAAAGCCTATAAAATCTAAGCATTATATAGCTATTGGCTAAAGAAGGTAGTGGCATATAAAATAAGGTGGTAAGTCAAAGCATCCATGTAGAGCAAATTTTTAGAAGCACACCGACAATTCACATGCGTGAAGAAAAGGAGATCACATGGATCAAGAGGTTCTAATAATTGGTAATACAGTTATACCAAAATATTTTCTAAGTTACCATAGAGCATTCAAGAGCCTATCAAGTTGATAACTACAATGACCAAACTTGAGGTAACAAGTAACCATACCAATTTTTGATTCAGTTGCTTAAGAAAATTCATTCTTCATTGACCTACCAGAGGAAATGAATGGAAGGAGGGCTAACAAGATAATGGACCTCAAGGTTTTTCTCTCTAGCAAAATAGATCTATAAAAAATATCTCCCATTGTTGCATCCTATGAGCTCTCGAATGGAGTTATTCTCTAATTTTTCCTATTTTGCTTCTTCTTATGGACTCTACACCCAATAGATAAGGATATTGCTTACTAGGTTATTTGCCTTCTACAAGCAAGAGTCCCCTTATGAGTAGACAATCTATAGTGAAGTATCACTACTCTAGGTAAGCACATCCTACAAAAAGGAGAGGAGATGATGAGCCAAATTACTATCCAGAGCTAAGCACAATGAGAGGACTTGAGGCCCCCTCCATATTTCAAGTAGTTTATGTTAATATAGTGTTGAGTATGTTAATGAGAAAATCCTATGCCAAATATTATTAGCATATTCAAAAATCCCTATGCTATGAGGTAGAGGTAACCACCTAAATTGGATCAAAAAGAAGTTCTAGAATTTTTGGTGGTAGTTAAAATGACCCTCACCAACAACTAGAGCCCTATATCCTTTCCCATTGTAACTTAAAGGGCTTATTTATTAATAATGTTTCTACCCACTAACAACCTTGAATCCATCCTCCTACCAAATGTATGGGTGTGATGAGTGATCCACCCTTTTTTGGTAATTAGGTTTGTAGCGCATCATATGCCCTAGTGGAATTACAAGGCAACATTGATAACACCTCAATGAGGTGATACCTAGGAACCATAGGGAAGGAATAGAACTAGGTTAGGGTGCTAAAATTAAAGATTCATAAGGTTGTCCAAGACTTTAATCCATGAGGAAGTTCCCATAAAAATCCATGGAAGAAGGGAGAAAATTGACCAATAACTAGATAAAGAGCATAGTTCATGATTGCTATCAAATGTTGAAGTCTAACAATTCCCCCATAAAGACAACGTCAAAGCATTATAATATGGTAGGATGGAGTAGAACCAAAAGTTTGGTAGTATTTCAAGAACCACTTGCAAGGCCTCAAAAAATAGAAATCAAGAAAATATGAACTAAAGAAAGTACCAATCAAACTTGGTGAAAGGAACAAGGACTAGGCATGCACATAAGTAGCGCCCACACTACCTTGGGATCAAAAACTAGGCTTTTCTAACAAGCAATGGATGACACCATATAAGCTTGAGTTTCTAATAAATCCCCTAAAGACATTACCTTGTCATAAGAGCATTTATGATGATTGTACCTTAGACCAGACTCTAGATTTTCCAAAATAAATGTAGCATAGTAACCCAATTTCAACAACCAGGGAAAACTAGGTGCTCTTACCCATAATAGTGGGGAGAATTCTGAATTTTGAATATTGAAGCAGACTATAAATAGCCAATTTTGTAATATAGTAAGGAGGAGAGAAAGTGCTAGTTCCTTGTGTGTAATATATGGTCCAATTAGTGTTTTCTTCTCATTTCTCTTATGTATTGTTCTGGGATAAACAATAAAAAATTAAATCCAAAAAGTAAATAAAGATGAAAATAGTGGGATAAACAAACTTGCACTATTGATATTTATGTTGAAATATAAAATAAAACAAATATTAGCTTCAATCTATAACTACTTCAAGTCTTGCAATCAATGATCAATAGGAATTTCTCTTGAAGCACAAAAAAATTCTAAAAGCTCTTCAAGTTGTATTTGATGCATCATTCATATTGTGTGATGCTTTTACTTGTTATTTTGTTGTTCTCAAGCACTATCATTGCTTGAGAACAATAAAATAACAAGTATACACACAATGACATTTGCATAACCTATTCAAAGGGGTAGCAAATGATCATGGAGAAGATATATTGAAGAAATATATATATATATATATATAAATATAAATGTAATTATTGTAATAATAATGATTAAAATTGTATAGTTATTTGAGAATAACTTGATACTATTTGAGAATAACTTGATTAAAAGAATACAACACTTTAAAATAATTTGAAACTTTTTGTATGCATGTGATAAACAAAAAAGGAACCTTGAACATGTCAAAAAGGTTTTTACACTCATGACAAATATTTAGTGTTATTTATTATTGTTACAAAGATGTTAGTTTGTACTAAGTTGACATTATATTAGCATTACATCAATACACAAAATTTTTATTAGCATTGGTCTAACATCACCCTAGCTATGACAAATTATTTATATTTTTAATAAAGTTCTAATTAGAATGCCCAAACGGCCATGTGATGGTACTAGATGGGATGTTAAACTAGAAAAATAAAAAAAAATTATTAAGACAAATGAAGTTCAATAAGTAAACAAAGATGAACATAGTGGGACAATTAAGCTTGCAATATTGATACTTATATTTAACTCTAAAAATAAATAGGATTGCTTTTGTTATCTTACCTTTAGCTCATAAGAATGATGTATGTATAAAGATTCACTTTTTGGAAGCTTAATCTTGAAGCTAAGGAATTAAAAATTTATTTCAAGGCAAGTGTACTTTTATATTCAAAGATGAACATAGTGGGACAATTAAGCTTGCAATATTGATACTTATATTTAACTCTAAAAACAAATAGGATTGCTTTTATTATCTTACATTTAGCTCATAAGAATGTTGTATGTATAAAGATTCACTTTTGGGAGCTTAATATTGAAGCTAAGGGATTAAAAAAATATTTTCAAGGCAAGTGTACTTTTATATTCACCATGATTTTAATGATTAGTTAACCATATAATCAAGAATTATTTTAAAAATAAATATGATGGCAAGAACATGTTTAAGATAAAGCTTTTTTTTTGTGGAAAACATCCCAAAAGGGATTCCACTTTTGGGTAAGACCCAAGGAGGTAGGGGTATCCATTTCGCCAAAATTGCCCAGGGCCTGAACCTGGTCTACTACCTTTGACATACTCAAGGAGCAAACAAACACACAATAAAATTTAAATAAATGAATAAATAAAAATAAAAATAATAAAATAAAATAAAAAACATGTTGCTTGAGTGTTTCAAAAAGATAAAGCACAACCAAACACACACAATAAGATAAAATAAATCACAACACGAACCATATATAACAAACACAAGAACAACATAACAAAACACAAACATGACAAAAACAATTGAAAACTACAAAGACATAACAAAAAAAAACATGAAAAACAAAAACAACCAAAACCTAAAAAATAAATAAATAAAAATACAAATAAAAATGAAAATAAA